>LPNX010731656.1:106002-257757 GCA_001517045.1 Pseudotsuga menziesii | reverse complement strand
TATATATATATATATATATATATATATACATACATGTGTGAAAATGTGTTGTGTGAATGAATGTCTACTTATGTATCTCTGTGATTTAATTCCTGAATCAAATGTTAAAATAAATTTAAATATGAGCAAGATACCATTCCAAGACAAAATTTGCTATGGAATATACCACAATATTCAAAAGTATTGGGATATGTTGATAAGAAAATTGTTCAAAATACCTTTCTAAAATCCTAACTCTTCGAAATGTACGAAGAAGTAGGGGGTTCTGGATGGTGTAGACTCAGCTCAACTGACGCACTATTAATTCTGACTCTATGTAAACCTTGATGTGAATTACATCATTAGCTGGGGTTTTAGGCAACAAACCAATCACTCTGTAATACACTAGAAGGTTGTTTATTGTAGGGCCCAAACAAGTACCTCCTGAACTCACCAGATCACTAGTAAAAGAGTACAGTACCCAAGCCATTGACACAAGATTCAAGGTGTAACAATTAGCACCATCCATGAAGCCAACATAGCTGGTCATCTATTCATTTTAAACATAAGGCTACATAAGTATGTTTATGAAGGACACATCTTACATTCACACTAAATCCACACTTCAAGAAACACACAACACTCTATAAAAACTATATACACTAGAACTACAGTAGATGTCCTAGGGATAGTATTTTTTTAAGGTAGATCCAATTGTGTGGCTCTCCTAGGGGTATCTCTTTGTAATATATCAACTCATAAGACCCTTTCTCTAAGACACGACTGACTATGTAAGTCCCATGCCACATAGATTATATATTTCTAGCTCCCAACCTTTCATGTTTCTGGTTCTAGGTCAGGACCAGGTCACCTTCATTGAAAGAGTGAGGTTGAACAGATATGTCATATTGAGCTTTAATCCGTCATTTGTGCACCTCATTTTCTAAGGTAGCATCACGATGGGTCTCATCAAGCTTGTTTAGGTACAAGAAACATTCTTCTTACATAGTGGTGGTGGGTAGTAGTTCCACAATGAGTTTCAGAGAAGGGATTGCACACTCTATAGGAAGAGTAGCCTTTAGTCCATACACCAACTGAAATCATGTAAAACTAGTGGATGTATTGATAGTAGTCGGGTAGGCCCATAATGCAGAAAATAGTTGCAAATTCCAGTTGGACTTGGATTGTACTACCATCCGTTGAAGCATGGTTTTTAACACTTATTGATAGCTTCAACCTGTCCATTGTCTTGCAGATAGTAGGGTGTGGAGTTATCATGGAAAAAACCTATCTTAGCACTCAATTCGGACATCATCTTATTCGAAAAGTGTGATTCATGATCGATCACAATGGCCCTAGGGATTCCAAATATGGCGATGATATGGTTGAACGGAAAAAGAGAAGTTATTTTTCCATCTTCAACATAAGTAGGCATAGCCTCAACCCATTTAGTGAAATAGTCTACAACCAAAATAATGTAACCATGCCCCCTAGCTAAGGTAGTTCTACAATGCATGAAATCGATGCCCCATTTTGAAAAGGGGCCAACTCTGATGACAGGATGTAACGGAATGGGATGGGTGCATTTTTTTTATGTAAAAAACTAACAAGGTGAGCATTTCTTCATAACCTCTATCCAATATTTAAATACTGAGGGACAAAAATACCTAGCACGTAATATTTTCTAGAAAATAGCCATCCCAGAAAGATGACCGCCACAAGCTCCAGAGTGGCAATCATTCAAAAAAATTTCAGCTTCTTCATGAGTTAAAAAATGTCGTAATATTGTATCAATGCCAAGACGATATAAGGTAGCATTAATAATAAAGTAGTATTTAGCATGGTGGAGGATGCGATGGCGTTCATCATGGGTTGCATTGTCCTGAAAACATTGTGTCTAGAGGTAGAGAATTAAATCTCCACACTAGGGGTTCGACGTAATAATGAGGAACAAGGTTTCATCGAAAAATGAATCAATGGGATCTGTCTCCTCATTAATATGAGGAAGTTCACAGATAAGTTCCACAAATATAAGAGGCTTCTTAGAAATGGAATTTGCAAATTCCAACTCAAATTCTTAGAGAATGACTATCCAGCGAGAGTATTTTCCCCTAAGCACTTGATGAGTCAAGATGTAATACATGGGGTTAGAATTTTCATATACCGTGGTTGTTTGAAGAAAGATGTAGTTACAAATATTATAGACTACGATGACCGTTTCCAGAGATAATTTCTCCACATGTGAGTACCCTCTTTCAGAGTCCAAAAGTCTCTGACATAGATAGTAGATCACATGTTCATGATTGTGCTCGTCCATTTGAACCAAAACCATACCGATGGTAGATAGGGATGCAACCATATACAAGGAATAATCCTTAGTATAATCGGGTGGCTGCAAAATAGGTACATGCGTGATGGCATGTTTGAGAGTATTGAATGCATGTTGTTCCAGGTCATCCCAAATGAAGGGGGTATCTTTCTTTAGTAAATGCATGAAACCGTGGATTTTCTCCACATAATTAGAGACAAAAGGACGTAAAATTTTTTCCTTCCCTTTCAAAATTTGGGGTTCTATAACATTTGTAGGGGAAGGTAAGCCCAAGATGGCTTCAATATTTAGAGGGTCTATGCGGATTCCATTCTTGGCCAGTATCAACACATAAAATACATTTGTGTGGACTTAGTCGTATGTTATAGTGGAGACATCTGAGAAAAATGGCTCTCAAATGATCAACGTGGTAATCTCGTTGCTTTGAATGGGAAGGAAGGTCATCAAGGTACGGTTCCACAATGTGTTTTATGTTGTGGAAATCATAAGACATTGCATGCTGAAAAGTAGTGCCATCATTTTTTAAACCAAAAGGTAAATTTCTATAGGAAAAGGTCCCCGATGGGAAGATAAAATGCATTTTGTATTGGTCATATGGGAGTATCTCAATTTGATTGTACCCCCAAAATCCATCCATGAATGAGAAGATGATAATTCTAGTGCAATTATCAATGATTTGATCAATGTACGAGGTGGGGAAATTTTCCTTAGGACAAGCCTAATTCAAATCCAGAAAATCGATACAAACCCTAATGGTACCCTATTTTTTTATTATAGGGACAATGTTAGACACCCATTTAATCATATATAAACCCAACCTTAATAATTTTTTCAATCTATTCCTTAATGAATTTTGCTTTCGTCAGATGTACTTATCGAAGTTTCTAGTGGACTAGATTGGTGTCAGGGTAAGTCCTAATCTCATGAACAATGATGGAAGAATCTATCCCTGGAATTTGTTCATATGTCAAAGAAAAAATATCTCTAAATTATTTAAAGTACAAGGATGTATAAGAATTTATCTCTAAAGGGGAATAATTATGGCATATATTGATGTTCTCTATGACTCCATGCTTCACAGATATATCAAATGAAACAGTTTTGGTAATATTACTGAGATTACCCTCGGACTCAATATCCTAGGTGAGTACAGGGGGCTAAGGATTAGTTACGATATTGAATGAAACCATTGTTGCAAAGTGGTCCTCTACCATATGGAATCTGGGAAGGAAAGAAGATCGGTNGGGGGGGGGGGGGGGGGGTTCTAACCAATATGGTAGATGGTGTGCATTTGAAGCCACCAAAATATGATCATTGATGGTGTATCACTGGTGGACTAAATAGGTTGGTACATTTCTTCAAAAGGTATCACCGATGTCGAATCAACAATTGAATTTCCTTTATATAGGGTGTCAAAACTAGAAGCGGATATCATGTTCACTGATTTTTACACTCAAAATATGTCACCAGCATGTGATAAGATCCCTAACACAAATATTTTCCCTCAAATACCAAAACTTGAAGTGAAACATGCTCTAGATGTTGATTTTAACATACAATATTTCAACACCGCTCTTACCCTCAAGCAGATAAGAGGTACCGTGTGCAACACCACCCAAGTCATGTGGAAAATAGGAGGTGCCACCACCTTTAACCTTGTTTTTTGGTGTGGTTCTCATCCTTCACTGCTCTGTCATAAAGGGGTATAAGTGATGCCCTTTGTAAAAGGTGAAAAACAAGAGGTTTCACGAAGCTTCTAGAACAAGAGCCTCGTGTATAACCTTATCCCTACTCACCTGGGTCAGTTGAGCTTGAAATCCCTCCTTTGAGGATATCATGGCCACCTCACCCACCAATTTCTCAACCATTCCTATACCTTTGAGCCCTATAAATACAAGCTCATATTCCATGGTTGGGAGAGATAAGAAAGAAGTAAAGTTATGTTGTTGAATTAACATCTTGACCTAATCCATTAGAGAGCATAGAGGAGCAAGTTGGAGCTATTGGAGATAAGGTGCTAGTACTGTGAAGGAGTGCATTGACACTAAGGAAAAATTGTTGTAAGCTCTTTCATTTATCTTTTAATGCAAATTTGATTTCCTTCTCATATATCTGTTGTGTTGATCTCACATATAGATTATTGGATTCCTTAGTCACTAATATGGATTTATAGATAGTTCTCTGGTATCTTTGATGTTGTTGCATGTTTGATTTGTTTTCGCAGGTCTACAGGTCTTTCATCAAAGGTTGTATTCTAGGAATCTATAATGTTCAGGGAAAGTACTCAACCTACTTGTTCACTCATTTGTTCTGGATCTGAATTATTCAGACCAAAGGAACAAATTCTGTCCATAAAAGGTGCTATATTCCTGATAACACTGATTCCTCCTACAAAATAGGAGGAGGATTGCTTGATGGAAAGACTCCCATGAGTGAGGAATCCTTGAGAAGACCTACTCCAATGTTCTTATATCGAGGCACTAAAGAATCCCAAAGTGGAACATTGTTTGCAGAATTGGAAGTCACGTATGGTGAACAGAGATCTGACTGGTCAATGGTAATGATCTTCCCTTGGAATGGGAACTAGAATACTCAAAATACGGATGAAGAACCAAATTACATTGTGTAGAACTAGTTTAAACCTAGAATAATATTGTATTCTGAAGGAGCATAGACAAATTCAACATGAATGGAGATTGATTTCCCCCTAGTTCTATGTGGAGAGAGGGCATTAATCCATACGGTTGAAAGCCACGACCATCAAAATCCTTTAATGTCGTGGGTGAATGGTTTATCTCAGGAGAGCCAATAGCTCTCCAGCAAGATAAAGACATGACCGAAGTGGAGTCTCCCTCATCCAATATGGTACGGTGGATCATCTTCCCAATAGATTTTGTGGATAATTGGAAATCCAATTGTGTGCATGATCCATCGCTCCAAGAACTAATAAAAATTCTTACGTTGTGTTGGGCATGTTTAGAGTACTTTGAGAGGTGACATAGCGCACGGTGCTTGAGCCATATATTTGACTATATTATAGTATTGCCCGACTCATGCATTAGGATTAAGTACATATTTTTGAAGTGTACTGTTAGGAGCCTGGGAAATTGCATCAAAAACATGTTTCTCAATTTGAATACCATTAGTAGGAGGGGGAAGGGATGTCAAGTTTTTTATCTTGGAATATTATTCAAGTCTTCTTCTCTGGAGGAGTTTCATAGTTCTTGGATCGAGTAGTGGGACTAACTAATTCACTTGACATCATTTTAAATTCATCTATGGAAGACAAAGAAGGCCCATGCAAGGATTAATGGTCAATCAATTGTTGTTGGGTAGGGAAAGGATCCATAAGGGCTGCCAGGGTGGGGGTATTTTTGAGAAATTTACTAACTTCCTCATGACAAGGACAATATTTGGTGAAGTGGTCACCTCTACATATAAGGAAGGGGAATTTCACCTTTCTCTTTTTTTTGGAAACAACATCAGGGTTCTGTGTTTTATTACCTTCCTGTTGGTTCTTATATTTTTTTTTATTTATTCTTGTATTTCTTCTTTTCACCTAAATATTCTGAGGATTGAACTGTGTTCACTTCGGTTGAAATAGTAGGAGGGGAAGAAGTTTTGGGGTTTGAAATGGTTTGACTAGAAAACATGGTTGATTGGTTTTTCTTTATCGAAGATTTAGTCGTCGATTGTGTTTGAATACCAATAATTCCATTGGCATGTGGTTTTGTTGAGGGTATTAAAGGATTTTAAGTGGGACGAGGAGCATGAGGAGTTAAGTCATACAAAGTACCTTTCTGGGAATAAACGAAGTCAAGGTACTGATCACAACTGATAGATTGATCCTCAACAACAACACCTCCCATGGCGACATCCATAACAATGGGGGGAAGAAAAGATTTAGTAAACCAATCAACAAGTAACTGATTGAGAATGTGAGCCTTGGCTATCCTATGTCGTCGTCTCCACTCATGTATATGATCGGATATATGAGTAGAAGTGGTATGGAGAAGTGAGTTCAAAAGGTCTGTACATGTTTCATATCGAATTGGAAATTGAAAATGCATTAAGAATGCCATTTATAAGGTGTTGAAATCCCAAAAGGAATGCCAAGGTAGCTCAATATACCATTTTGCAACCACCCTAGTGAGAATCCTATAAAATAAACGTAGGTGTATTGAACCATCTATCAGAGAATTAGATGAGCACCAAAAATGAAATTTCATCATGTGGTTTTAGGATATTCACCTGGTTTACCATCAAAGTTGGCTATATGATAGGGTAATTTAACAAGGATATCCAATCATGAAGGGTCATTATGTATGGGGTCATTGATTAATATAGACAAATCTTGTAGATATAAGGTAGCCAGAAATGGTAATTGTTGATTAGGCTGGGGGTACTAGTAATATTTATAAGGAATCTATGGACCAATAGAGATGTAAGATGCTTGATAAATGGGTATAGATGATGTTCTCATAACTGGTTGATTAGGTGGTTGGTTTTTGAATGATCCACTTGAGGGACCTCTAGGTGGTGGGTCACCCAGGGGAGGTGGGCCTCTAGGGGGTGGGTCGCTTGGTGGTGGGAATCCAGGTAGTGGGCCTCCTAATGGTGGCCCTCTAGATGGTAGGCTTCAAGGTGGTGGGCCTTGAGGTGGTGGTCCTCCAAAAGGTGGCCATCCAGGTGGACCTCCAAAAGGTGGTCCTCCATGTGGACCTCCAAAAATCCCAACAATATTCACAAATGGTCCCCCAGGTATAGAAACATTTAACCAATTAGGTTTCCCCCATGGGGTATAAGTATTTCTGGGGTAAGAAATTCTAGTATAAACAACTCCTAATGGTGGATATTGATAAGTTTTATGGGCCACAAGTGGTTTATTTCTTGGTCAGATGTAACCCCATGAAGGTTGTCTCAAGATGGAAGAGGAAATAACTAGGTTGGTGTTCATAGGAGGATCACTAACTATCGATTGTCCTACTGCTATATTTTTTCCCATTCCATAAATGGTTCCCCTGGTTGGTAAAACAAATTGGACTAGGGTTTTCCCCCTAGGGATGGAAGCTACAGGGTATTTAGAAACATATGGGGTATTCAGGGTGGGTGGAGTAGGAATAGATGGTTGACTTGGATCGTGAGTAACCATGTTTTGAGTCGATGACCTTGATTCAAGAGCTACATGGGATGGTAAAAGAGCATGGTATCCAGGGGGGAGGTATTTCTAAATGACCAGGTAGAAGAGAAATAGTTCTTCTTATTATATTCTCTCCTAATTTATGCAAACGATTAAGAGTTCCCTGGATTGGTCTGAGGATCTCTTCATTCATAGCAAATATATTTTTGCATGAGGGAGTAATATAAGATGGTATAGTAGTCCCATATTTAGAAATGAATTGTCCTAGAGAAGTTTCCCAAAATGGAGTAGTTGGACCAAATTATGCTGCCACCAAGTTGTGTGCACCAGGTTGGCCTTCTATTTGCAAACGAAAGGTGGTGTCTTCTGCAAGAAGGTTGTTGGATTATCATATGTTTTTGCAAGGAGGAAATTTCTTCCCTGGATTTTGTAATGGGAAGTCCTTCTACATGTGAATCATCCATAGCTTGTTGGTCCATGGTTTCACCTTCAATTTCTTCCACAACAGGAGGAGAGTCAGGTGGTAAACCCTACAACATGCGATATCATCTCACAGGTAGCTTAGCCAGGGTGCCGGAATAAGACTTCTACTCTGAATTTCAATACAAGGAAGACACCACACACAATCAATCCTATGCACACTAAGGTCACAAGCAAACTTAAATGATAGGAGGGGCTGGTGAAATCCATTTCCTCACTAGGAATTTCAAGTTGTCACAACTCACAATATAGTGTAGGGTCCAACGGTAAAACATGACAAGGAGGATTGGGACCAAAGCCTTTCCTGAATACCCGACTACATGGATGACACATGTGTAGTAGCTCCCCGAGTGTTGTAATCGGTGTATTTATCCAACAATACAACCAAAATGATTTTCTTAGTTGGTTTGGGTGTCCTAGAAGGGTTTCCTGATATACACTAGCTACGTGGGAGCTCAAATATGTATTAGTGTTGTCTAATGCATAACCGTTCGAAAGCGTCCTTCCTATATACCACTGATTACGTGAAGTACCTTTCTGTATACCTAAAGGGTACATGAAAGGCCTTTCTATATACCAACAATACATGGAAGAAGCACAATATCCATGGGATGAATTGCATGCAAATAATGACAACTCCTATGTTTTAAGATGTTGTAACATGTCTCTATCCTATCACTCAAATTACTAGAAAATTTTAACCTAAGCTAACGTTGATTTTATCTGGATGGTTAGTGAAAGTTTGCGGAATGCGGCTCAAGATGTAATGTTAAAATATAGATGCAGTGCAACTCTTCTCTTCGATGAATTCTACCTAGAGTAAGGGAGAAACTTTTGTTTTTTCTAAAAGCAAAGACACTATGCAACTTTCAAGGATTTAAACTTCAAGATTTTTTAACAAATTTCCAAACACACAAGAATTTCCAACACTAATCCTAGAATATCTATGAAAGGAGAAAGAAACAGTAGTTTCTAACGTCTCGAAACCTATGCATTCTCAATCAAATGCATAACTAAATATTCTTCCAACTACCCAAACAAGGCAAAATTAATCAAAGCACACAAGCCAACAATTTTTGTTTTTATATGATTTGAAAAAGAAATAGAGATAAAAGGCTATAATTAAATAATTGAAAAGAAACTGTTAGCACCGGGATCTGGAGCCCTAAGGTTGAGGGGAGGGCATGTTCTCGATGTAATAGTAGAAACTACTTTAGACTGCACCTCCGGACTTGCACAGTCAGAGAGGGATCTCTCACTTGTCTTAAGATTTTACTCTGCGTAAGATATTCACTCAAGGATGGTTAGGAGGCTGGAATCCTGAAATGGGACAAAGTAGAGTGTCATGAGATGCAGGTGGGATTATCAGGGTGAGGAACCATTAGCGATGGAGTCAAAAACCTGAGTAGGGAACATTTGCATGAGGAAAATAATGGCATGAGGTTGCAAACAGAGGAAAGATAGCCGTCGATCTTGCAATCAGGAGATATTTAGCTGGCGTTTGGAAGATAAGAGAGAAAAACCCATTACATGGAGCACCAGCAAGATGAATTCCATGTAACTTTAGAAGAAAACTTGATAAATGTATGAAACATCAGGCGGACCATAACAAGTATGAATTTCAAACTGTTATACACTAAGTTACAGACATGAAATCAACCAACAAAATGGAATGAAAATAGGATATACATTTCATGTAAAGAAAATACATATTGAAAGAAGCAATGACACATGAATCTCTATCTTAATAAACAACTCTTCCTCTGCAATTGTATTGATAACACAGGCATCATATCTTATTTACAAAGGAGAGCCTCAGCCCTTGAAGGTTTTCACAACCTTTTCAACTCCTTTCTCCCTCTTTCAGGAGTGTATTTATACTCTTCTAGTGCTGAGACTATTCTTCGAAACAAACCTACAGACTGTTTCTAGTCACAATCAAGTATTAACAGTATAAAGAGTAGGACTATTGCCACATTTTACAAATATGAACAAGCATATGGATATTTAGCATGTGAAAACATGGACTGACAGTACAGAGTTTTCTTCCTCCCCACTTCGTGAAAGTGATCCTCCATGTTGCGAAGTTCATGAAGTGGATGCTCCCATGTTTCCTCGCTCTTGTAATGTAGGGAATGGAATGGTTTCCCCCTTCGTGTTGGCTTTTTCCTCGTGTGAATAGCGGATTCGTCGATTACTTTCCTTACTTTCGTAGGCCAACTCACACAAAACGATACTACCACAGGGATTATTTTACCTGTGTGCATGCAACAAATGGCATCGAGGAATTGGCCAATCTACAAGGAGGCAGATTACACGTGTGAACATCTCCTCTACTGTCATCTCCTCACTAGATGTGAATCCTGTACCTTGGAAGTCTTCTCAACCTTCAGATTTGAGCAATCTTTTATGCTCACCGTTCACGCTCCATCATTTCTGCCACCATCTTTCCTCTCTAGATTCAACGAACAGTTTTATACCAAGGCTTGCTCTCAATCGTCGATTGCGATCGACCTCTTCATGCAACCGTCAATATAAGTGGTCCCTACTACTTTTTGCAATGTGAAATCTTGGTCTTCAACCTTGCTAGCTTGTATTGTGAAATGAACCAAAACCGTAGATCTCTTCCTTTCTTTATCAGGACTGTTGATATTCGGGGTCGGGGCCACCTTTCGCAATTTGAAATCATAGCTTTACCTACACAAGTCTGTTTTGAAAAATGGACTGAGACCATAGATCTTCCTCTGATCTCATCTCTATCATCGAATGTTTCCGACCTTTAACCTTTTCACAATTTGGAAAATCTCCTTCCATCGAGCATGTTTTCTCAACGAAACTGTTTCGGGCCGTTGATCGGGCTTTGCTTTGATCTCGGCCTTTCATGTGTTTGCTTGCTTTAATGGACTCCATGAAAGCCAGACTCTGACCATCCTTCCGCATATTGGGCCGAAACCATGATCAATTGTTGCTCTTTTTCATTGTCTGGCGGTTCTAAATCGTGGACCAGGAGCCTCTACCAACTTGAATGGTGTTCACACAATGCTTTAAAGGAATGGAACTATCCTCGAACTTCTATCAGGCCCATAAATATACTGTTGAAAATGGAGTGTTAACAGCTGGCTCCATGAGGGATGCTATCCTCCCAGTGAGGTAGCAAAGAACCCCCATAGACCAAGTGCCAAATCCATTGGGATGTCTTCAATCATTCTTTGAAATCTCCATTCTACTCTGAGCTACTGCTGCAGCGAATTCATTCCACTCTTGCAAACCATGCTCTTGTCTACAAACCTATGCTTATAACTGAAAATGAAAGCAAAATAAAATAGTAATTAAGGAAATGCTTGACAATTTTTGAGCTTATTGGTTCCTACCTACCCTACCTAATTTAGTTCATAACTCCGATTAAGTGAAATCGGACTTCCAATGAAGCCAATCAAGCAACTTGCCTAATAGTGTTGTTGTTTTTTCGTGCTTGATGGATAGAAATGACATAGATAATGGAAGAAAGCTATAGAATATAGACTAATATTTACCGCAGAGATGTGACCATTCATTACCATTACCCAGCCTTTTCATGTACTATTTTATGGGGTCATAGAAAACATGGCAACCCCCAACATATTCCTTCCTTTGCTCATGGGAAAGTTTTCTGAAACTCCTTTCTTTTGGTGGTCTGTTAGGCTGATACTTGGATGATTGTAAGAGAGGGCCCATAGAATCTTTCTTCAATTAAGCACCCCTCTTTTCACCTGAAATCTCTGCAACGAGAGCTTGATGTGCCTCAAGAGGGATGTCCTTCTTTTCTCCAGTGGAATCGAGTAGGCATATTCCTCTTGTATGGGGTGATATTCCTGAAGGCAGAACATTAAAAAAAGTATCCTTCTCCATGACTAGACACCTCATCACAACCCCCTGATGTATCGGTAGCTCGAGAGGGATTTCCTGGCTCCTTCTTCTTATTATATTCTCTTCCATACAAGTTTATGGACTGCACCATCTCCCCTTCTTTTTGTTTTCTCTTAGAGGCTTTAATCATCTGTCATATTAATTCAAAATAGGCATAACACAAGGGTAAGTTATTTCCTTCAGTGTCCTTATCACCCTTTTACACTTTATCCTCCCAACTTTGCGTAGCATATTGGTCCTTTCCATCAGTAGGTCCTGGTTCAATAGCCAGCTCCTCAGGTATAGTCCGCAGGTATTCTTTCTCATATTCGTCATACACAAGCACACTAAATTCCTTCTTAAAATTGTCTTGTACGGACCCGGGGAGGTGCAGGTCGCAATCTTCAGAGAACAGGCTTGCAGGATCACATGTTCCTGTATCGGGCCGATCATCTTTCTTTATACCAAGAGAAATATTTCCCTGAACAGGGACTTTTTCATTCTGCTTGTAGGGCCCAACCAATTTTAATGTATCTATTATTTCACCACCATTGTCCTGATCTGAAATTTTTTTGGACATATTAAGGTTTTCATCAACCTCGAAACAATCAATAAACATGTTCTACAAAGTGGTTGATTTTCTTTCCAAAATAAGCAAGGACAACTCAGGAGGAAAGGTGGTTGCATAATAGATATTAGCAGCGTTCTCAAGAGGTTGGACTTCCTTAGGCATGTTATAATAAAAGCTAGAAAATCTTCTGTTAAAACTATGTAAGGTCTCACCCTCATGTCTCTTTAGGGAATAGAATTTTGAAAGTATTTGATCTAGTGGCCTTCTCCTAACCCTAAAATTCAATAAGGTGCAAGAAAACTCTTCCCAAGTGTTGATGGACTTAGGTTGCAAGTGCCTGAACCATTCTTTAGAATCCCCTTGTAAGGACTAGGCAAAAGCCCTCATGCAGACATCATCATGTTATATTTCAAGAAGGTCAGATAAATGTTCAAAGGCTTGTAAATGTTTTTCAGCAGTGAATTCTTTGGATTCTCCATCAAATTTGGGGAGGTATTTGTAATGTTTCGCGGGAAGCTCATGGAGGATGGGAGGCATTTGTAGTGGTTTGTACTGGCTTGGAGAAATGGGAGAGACCAAGTTAGGTGCAATAGCTATGCTATCGACCGAGGTTTCATGAATTTCATAGGGGATATCTTTGACATCATGGGCCTCTGGAGAGAAATCTAGGTCAAAACCAGAAGTGCAAGACGACGCAACACTTTCAGTTTGTAAAGAAGGATAAATAGGAATATATTTATAGCTCTGTTCAGAATGAGTTGAACCATAGAAGAATGTTCTGATAAATTTAGGGAAGGATAAGAAAAAACTTACAAGATAGAACATATATTCTTATAATAAGCGTAGACTTGAGCATCTTAAACTTCCACCATGCATTCTTTGAGCCTTACTAGAGGTTCACTTTTGGACAGAGCCTGCCCGTCGTTTTTTTGATCATTCGATTTCTGGGTCGTACCACCAGCAGAGTCACTGAAGTCTGAACCCTTCAAGACTGGAGTCACCAGGTGAAAAGTGCTCAACCTTCTTGATTTCTGATCATTGTTCACCATCAACAATCAGATCTAAAACCATGTCATTTTTCCCAGGGAGGATCTTCAATTTCATCCTCGGCAACGACGCTAGTTTGTTATCACCGGGATCTGGAGCCCCAAGGCTGAGGGGAGGGCCCACTCTCAGCGTAACAATAGAAACTACTTTATATTGTGGATCCATCCTTGTGTAGTCAGAGAGGGATCTCTTGCTTGTCTTAAGATTTTACTCTGCGTAAGATATTCACTCCAGGATGGTCAGGAGGCCGAACTCCTGAAATGGGACAAAGTAGAGTGACGTGAAATGCAGGTGGGATTATCATGGAAAGGGACCATTGGAGATGGATTCAAAAACATTGGTAGGGAACATTTGCATGAGGGAAATAATGGCGTGAGATTGCAAACAGAGGAAAGATAGTCGTCGATCCCGCAATCAGGAGATATTTAGTGTGCATTTAGAAGATAAGAGAGAACAACCCATCACATGGAGCACCAGCAATATGAATTCCACGTAAATTTAGAAGAAAACTTGATAAATGTCTTAAACAATAGGTAGAGCATAGTAAGTATGAATTCCAAACTGTTATACTCTAAGTTACAGACATGAAAGCAACCAACAAACTGGAATGGAAACAGGATATACATTTCACGTAAAGAAAATACATATTTAAAGAAGCAATGACACATGAATATTTGTCTTAAGAAACAACTATTCCTCTGCAATCTTATTCATAACACGGGCATCAGATATTATTTACAACGGAGAGCCTCAACCCTTGAAGGTTTTCCCAACCTTTTCAACTCCTTTCTCCCTTTTTTCGGGAGTGTATTTATACTCTTCTAGTGTTGAGACTATTCTCCAAAACAAACCTACAGACTATTTCTAGTCACAATGAAGTATTAATAGTATAAAGAGTGGTACTATTGCCACATTTTACAAATATGAACAAGCACATGGAGCTACAGCACGTGAAAATGTGGACTAACAGCACAGAGTTTTCTTCCTCCCCGCTTTGTGAAAGAGATCCTCCATGTTGCAAAGTTCACGAAGTGGATGCTCCCACATTTCCTCGCTCTTGTAATGTAGGAAATGGAATGGTTTCCCCCTTCATGCTGGCTTTTTCCATGTGTGAATAGCATATTCACCAGTTACTTTCCTTGCTTTCGTAGGCCAACTCACAGAAAACATTGATGCCATAGGGATGATTTTACTTGTGTGCATGCTACAAATGCAATTAGTGAATCAACCAATCTACAAGGAGGTATATTACACGTGTGAACATCTCCTTCATTGTCATCTCTTCACTGGATGTGAAGCCTGTACCTTGGAAGTCTTCTCAGCCTTCATATTTGAGGAATCTTTTACGCCCACCATCTACGCTCCATCATTTTCGCTACCATCTTTCCTCTCTGGATTCAATGAACTGTTTTAGACCAAGTCTTGCTCTAAATCGTCGATCGTGATCGACCTCTTCATGCAACCGTCGATCTGAGTGGTCCCTACTACTTTTCACAATGTGAAATCTTGGTCTTCAACCTTGCTAGTTTGTATTGCGAAATAAACCACAACCGTAGATCTCTTCATTTCTTTATTAGGACCGTTGATATTCAGGGCCAGGACCACCTTTCACGATTTTAAATCACAACTTTACCCACACAAGTTTGTTTTGTGAAATGGACTGAGACCATAGATATTCCTCTGATCTCATCTCTGCTGTCAAATTTTTCCTACCTTTAACATTTTCACAATTTGGAAAAGCTCCTTCCCTCGAGCATGTTTCCTCACCAAAACTATTTCGGGTCATTGATCGGGCTTTGCTTTGATCTCGACCTTTCATTTGTTTGCTTGCTTTAATGAACTCCACGAAAGCCAAACTCTGACCGTCCTTTCGCATGTTGGGACAAAACCACGACCGATCATTGCTATTTTTCATTGTCTGACGATTCTAAATCATGGACCAGGAGCCTCTACCAACCTGAATGGTGTTCACACAATACTTTAAAGGAATGGAACTCTCCTCAAACTTCTATCAGGCCCATAAATATACTATTGAAAATGGACTGTTAACATAAACTATCTTGTTTGAAGATGGTCATCTACGCAGTGGCAAATTGAGTAAAGAGGAGCTGCGTTCGAAGATTGGATATCTCGACGTTTCGATCCCTACTCTGGGATCATCATCAGGAGACAATTAGAAGCGTGAGGAAATGTGTAAGACGCCCGAGTGGTTAAATATGAGATTTTTAGGTTTTTTAAGGTAAGAAATGTAATAGAAAGGTCGGCTTAAAATTTTAATATCGTTTAAAATTTTCCAACTTTAGGGAGTGGAAAATTAGGGTTTTCAAGGAAAACTTAAAAATATTACCTTAATTATTATTAAAATTTATTAAATTAAGTTAATTAAAGCCTTTATATAATTCTTAAGTTTTGAAAAAGAAATTATACAGTTTTTAAGGTATTTAAATCAATTAGAAAGGTTAATTTCTTTTAAAAAGTTTTTATAAAAGTTTCAATTATAAAACCTTTAAAATATTTAAATAATTTGACTATGTTAATTTTAATAATTACACATTCTAAGGGTTTTCAAAGTTTTAGAATGTGAATGTGTAATTATTAAAATTAACATAGTCAAATTATTTAAATATTTTAAAGGTTTTATAATTGAAACTTTTATAAAAACTTTTTAAAAGAAATTAACCTTTCTAATTGATTTAAATACCTTAAAAACTGTATAATTTCTTTTTCAAAACTTAAGAATTATATAAAGGCTTTAATTAACTTAATTTAATAAATTTTAATAATAATTAAGGTAATATTTTTAAGTTTTCCTTGAAAACCCTAATTTTCCACTCCCTAAAGTTGGAAAATTTTAAACGAAATTAAAATTTTAAGCCGACCTTTCTATTACATTTCTTACCTTAAAAAACCTAAAAATCTCATATTTAACCACTCGGGCATCTTACACATTTCCTCACGCTTCTAATTGTCTCCTGATGATGATCCCAGAGTAGGGATCGAAACGTCGAGATATCCAATCTTCGAACGCAGCTCCTCTTTACTCAATAAACTATCTTCTTTCCTATAGACCTAAGATCACTTTCAAGGAATCAATTAATGAAACCATGAACCCAAAACTATGATTCATAGACAATTTGTTAAAATTCTAAGCTTCATATCAATGAAAATTTCTAGATCTTGAACTCAAAAAAGGGATATCAGACTACCCAGCTACCAAACTTAACAAGACATAATGCAACTCAATAATCAGTCAAAGAAGAACAAAAAATCTCAAGAACAATATTCAAGAGAGGGGACAACCTAACTCGGTGCACTGTGAAGGGCTACATCAGGGCATTAGGAGGGTCTCACCGCACATTGTATATTGGATATAGGAATCAATGTCACACATTGTAGTCAACATATAGTCCTTAGTGACACTACTTGATAGAATACAGATGGCATCAAAGTATGGTCGATGCTCTGTCAGGCCTAACCAGGGGTGTCAGCGAATCCTCATACTTAAAAGGCCAATAACCTGCAAAAGAAACCAATATGGATCAAGATGGGATACTGGTGAGAAAAAAAACACATCATTGAAAGAAATTGAAAGTATGGTAATGTGGATCACTCACCTTAACAACTCAAATGAGTTAAGCAAGAAAAAATCACAAGTTTTCAAACAAAAATGTTATAAAAAATCTCCTATCTAAATGGATATGCTCCATATATGATCAAATCTATTCCAGATATGACTGGAATTTTCCCTAGTATGGTTTCTAACTTTTTTACTAGGAATACTTCAACTAGTGCAAACACAGCTTGTTCCTCTAGCCTACATGTTACAAGTCTATGAAAAAAAGACACATTTGTATATCCTTTCCCTAGATAGCTGATCTACTAGAATAAATAACTCTCTTACCTTGGATATGGAATTTTTGTCCTTGTTTCACCGATCTTGATTCGATCTACTATACCTGCAAAGAACACAAGAAACAAGACAAGGGATGAGAGTAAGAAGAAAAATCAATAATCTATATTGGTGATCAAGGAGACTAATAATAAATGATCAATATTAACATAAATAATGTATGGGAAAGGGAAACAATTTTGTCTTAAAAGATGAAAAGAGAAAGCTACAACCAAAGCCTTGATTTAAATAGCTTTTCCTTTACAATATCTTCAACACACTCAACCCCTATTACCAAAAAATACAAACTCTTGCTCGAAAAACTCTCTCAAATTGCCTCTACACAATACCTCAATCCAACAATATAAGGATGCTCTTCTTGATATCGCCTCACATGATCCATGAAGTTTTCTTTTGTAGGCCAAGGAATGCCTAAATGACTTGATATATTTTGGGAAGAGGATAGGGAGTGATACCTATGGGATAGGAGCTGGTAGAGTTCCATCTCTCCCAAGTAGATAGGATCATCCTCCATGAGATATTTCTCTTGGAAGCTTCTCCAAGCTTCTATTTTTTCCTTTTTAAGATTTCTAACGCTCCTTGTAATTAGGGTAAATGCACCAATGCACCTTGTAGTGAAGGAAAGGGCACCATTGGTTCCTACTGCCAAGGTGTAACAAGTGTCAGGGATGGATGGTGCTCTGTGTCAGAAGGAAAAGTGTGCCAGCTAGGGTAGGAAGATGCAACAAGTATCCAAAAGAGTTATTGGATAGGTATTTTGAGGGATTGAAGAATTGGTACATATTTTAGGTGTAACAGGTATAGATCTTGGTGTTGTGCCTAGGGGAACTTCCATCCCTTTACATGCTGATATATTTGGTAGTGTTCATATTGCACCTTCCACTCCAATCATTGGAATATTTTCATACCCCTCATCTAGGAATAAAACCGGTGTTCACTTCCACAGAGGTGGCCCTAGACATGTGAGAGTTGGAGGTACATATTACATTACATCTTATGCTCCATTGTCCAACACACCTATTTCTTCAAATTCCTTTCTCTTGACACATCCTCCTCATGTCCCACACGATATTTCGGGACAGAGTGCTTCCTCTAGCTATGTTGTTCCCTCGTCAGTCGGTACTGCCATGTTGAGAGGTTAATACCCTCCTTATGTGTCTTGGGGACAACCCGTTTATCAATCCTTCAATTATGGCTATGTAGCACCCTAGTACCAAGGTATACCAACTTATAATATTCCCGTGCATCCTTTTATGGGTCATGTAGGAGGGGGTTATTATCCAACTGGACAAGGCCATGGTATTTACTTTAATAAGCACTATATGAATCAATCTTATTAGGGAGAGTGTAACCAGATGACTATTAAAATCGATCATATAGATCTATGGATCAACACACAACTCACAAAATAGATCAGACAATTTTACTCAGAATTGAAGAATGAAACAGTGCAAAAAATGTCTTGCAGCTGTGAATGCTTTCATTAATCAAAACTAATTAGATACAATCTAGATTATGTTTACAATGTAATACACTGGTATTAATAACCAGACAATTCAAATACATGAGAGGAAATTCAAATTGGTTAACTCAGACTAAATGAATCGATAACATGATGCGTCTAAGTCACTATCGGAGCTTAACTATCTAGCTCCAGTTGTTTAAATCAGTGGCTCAATCAGTTAGAATCAGTTAACTAGTCTAACTAAATGTGGTAGGTGAGGAAATGTGCCTTCCCACATGCATCCATGCAAATAATGGCACTAACTGAATGTAACTGACTATAACTAACTCATAACTAGTCACATACTAAACTCAACTGAAGGAGGTTGGTGCCGACACTGTCAGTGGCTTCTAAATTGTAGGGATTGGTCTAGGAGGTGCCTAAACTGATGCATGCAAGTGCAGTTAGTGGAATTCAGCCTCAAATAGTGTTCCCCACACTCTAGTAACTGGTACATGTGGTCCAATTAGGCCATGTGGACCCAATGTAACTAGTGACTCAATAATGATTGAAAAAATACTCCTATTTTAGGCATAATTGACCAAATTGGACATGTGAGGATTATAATCCTAACACCCCCCATGAATGATAAATTGGACAAATTTATGGGCCTTGGTAACTAGGACTATAGGTCACCCATTACAACAAAAATGCAAAAGTAATTGCTTAATACAAACAAGGAAACAGGGAAAAAAACACATGGGAAAAAGTCCCTGCTAAAACTAAGCAGGTAGAATCAAGATCAATCTTATTCTTCTGTGCATAGGTATCCTATGGCCTGGCATGTGAAATTATCCATCCAAAATAAATGATTATTTCTGGAGGAATATTTGTCTTTGGAAGAAGAATAATGTGCTCAACTGAATTAGGAACATAGATAGCTATTGGAGAAAACTGGACCCATGTAGAGCAACTAAAATCAACTGATAAGAGAGAAAAAGTGCTTAAGGATTCCAACCATGTGAGGAAAACTAAAGAAACTGATATGTTGCGGACTTGAAAAATAAACAATGAGTGGTAAAATCATCCCTAAGTGTTAGGATCAAGTGTCCAGGTGGATGCAGAATGTCTTCCTCTTTACTAGTTCTATGAGGAGATGAGCATGTGACCAAAGGTAGAGAAGCCCTGGGAATGTGGAGACCGAATGCTTGAGCACCATAATATGATATAGCTTCATAAATAACCAATGATTCACAAAATAGAATATCAGAAACCTCATAAGAGGAAACCAACATTAAATCCCCAACAACCAATTTGAAGAAGACTTGCGGTACTTGATTTTTCACACCAAAATTGGTGAGACCAGCTACAAGCATGACTGAAAGCTCTTCGAATTTAAAATTTATACAAAATAATATCATATTATATCCAAATAAAATTATATCCAATCCAAATAAGTTCATATTATATCAAAAGGTATGGTCCACCGAGATGGTATATGCACAGTTTTCGCCTTCTTCAAAATTCTGAATATTGGTGCATGTAAGCCTGTGGGAATTTGCTGGAAGATCTAGATCAAGGAGAGTGAATGGATCACTCCTAAAATATGATATTTTTTCCAAAATATCCAAGGTATTAATTATCTACACATGATACAGATTTATGCAGGAATAAAACAGAATAAACGAATAACCATAAAAACAAAGATGTAGCGGAAATAACACTTCATTCATTAATATCAAAGAACTGAAACTTGTTTACAAATAGGATGGAAGTAAACAAGCTAGAGCAATGGTAGCTTATCTTTGAGAAGTGATGTGGAAGCTACATGCCTATAAAATTTGTGTTACAATGAGGCTTGAATGCCTATATATTATTGAGAAACAATGGAAAACCCTACACATCCAAAAACCTAACCCTAGGAGGTGAAACAACAAAATGTGGGCCCCATTGGGTAACTTGGTACGTCTATTTCCTGGGGTCGTAACTTTGGCATACTATATTAGTTTGACACACATGATACATCATTAGAAATATATATTGAATGAATACATCCAATAATAGCAAATATAAAGTCCAAAAAAGAATTATATTTTCCCGACCATTTGATGTCGAAAAAATGTCGTTAGGGCCTCAAAACAACTATGGAAGTTTAGGACCTAGAAAGTGCCAAAAATAGTAAAATGTGCTACAATTAAGGAAACTGAAAAACTAAAAGAAAAAATGGTGGGGGTCCAATTGGAATAGGTGGATGGCCACCAATATCTTGCTGGATCATTCCTCCCCCCTTAGGAAGCAATGGTCCCCATTGCATTGAGTTCCTCCAAAAGATGAGGAAACTTTTGCTGAACTTGGTCATTGGTGAGTCACTTTCCTTGGTGAAAGAGTTGGCCTAATTTGACAACTCGATATATATGGATCTTTTGCTTGCAGTTGTTCTTAATCTATGTGTCCATAATCTGATCAGTTGTGGCTTGTTCCATGGAGTATGGGTTTAACTCTGTTGGTGTAAGTTGTTTTGCCACATCTGATGTGTCTAGTAGAGGTGGAAAGTATGGCCGAAGGTGGTCCACATTGAAAACTAGGTGAAAAACCAGGAATGATGGAATATTGAGCTCGAAGGAATTGTCCCTGATAGCCTTGGTGATGGTGTATGGCCCTTATCGGAGTGGGTGAAGCTTGCGGTGGGGTCCAGCGAGGTGCTCCTTCTGCAAATGTAGCCACACTTTGTTTCCCACCTAGAAGTTGTGTTGCACCCGATGTTGATCATGTTGATGCTTGTACTTAGCATTGGTTTTTTCCAATATGTCATGAAACTATTGAAGAATGTGTTGAATTCACTCAATGAAGCTGTTTTCCTTGGAAACATCAGACTGGACATGACCCGAATCAGCCTGAGTAGATGCAAAGGGCATGGCTACGTCAATGGGACATAGAGGATGGAATCCCAAGCACACATGAAAGGTTATGTGGTCTATTGACTTGTGTAGGGCTTGGTCATAGATATGTTGTACATAGGGTAGGATCTCATCCCATGTGCTTGGATTCTTTGCGTTGTACATGCGCAAAATGTGTATAATCATCCTATTGATATCCTCTGTTTGACCATCAGTTTGGGGATGGAAATATGTGGAATTGGTGAGCTTGGTGTCTAGCATTGACCATAGGCTAGACAAAAATGTACTAAGGAACCTGCTATCCCGATCAGAGATGATAAACTATGGGATCCCAAAGTATACTCACACTCATTCAAAGAAGAGTTTAGCAGTGGTTTCTGCTATGATATTTTCTTGTAGGCCACCATTACAGCCATCTTTGAGAATTTTTCGACGACCACAAACACACAGTCATTGCCATGCTTAGTAAAAGGAAGGTCCGACATGTAATCCATTTAGACGGATTTCCAAGGTCGACTAGGGGTAGGAAACGGAGTATAGAGGCGTTTCTTCTTGATGGATGGTTTGGAAATGGTGCAAATAGTGAAGGATCGGATGTACTTACCAACATCCTATCGAAGGTTTGGCCAATATAAATAATATTGCAGTACTAGCACTATTTTCTCAACCCCAAAATGCCCAGCGACCCGACTGTAGTGCACTTCCCAAATCATATTGGCACACTCGCTTGAAGGAACAAAAAGGTGTCCCATGTGACATAGTAGGGTGTCCTGGAGGTGAAAATTGGGAACTTAGTTACCCTCCAAGAGAGTCTTGTATGTGTGGCTGAATTCTGGATCGCTCTTATAGAGAATCGGCCAAGTAAAAGTCTCATTCCCACAAGAGTTGAGCATAGTGTTTATCGCCACGATCGGTGGTTGGCTGAGGTAGTCTACAACTTTATTGGTGCTTCCCTTCTTGTCTTTTATGTTCAAATGAAGTTGTTGTAGATATGTCGACCATTTTTTATGGCGATCATTTTGTAACTTCCCTTGTGTCTATATGAACTTTAGCGGCCAGTGGTCAGTGTGAATTTCCCAAAATGTAATGCTTCCATTCTCGGCAAGCCTGTACAATGGAATACATCTATTTGTCATAAGTGGAATATTTTCAAACCGTGTCAGATAGTGTATCACTATGATATTCCACTGGATGCCCTTGCTGAGTAAGGACTTCCCCAATAGCATAGTTAGAGGCATCTGTCTTGATCTCAAATGATTGCTGCAAGTCCGGTAAGGTGAGCATTGGGGCATAGCAGAGGAGATGTTTGAAAACTACGAACACCTTCTATTGAGTTTTTGACTAGAATAATTTTTCTTTTGCTCCTCCCTTGGTGATTTGACTCAAGGGCCAAGTGATATGAGAGAATCCCAACACAAACCTGTGGTATAAACTAGTAAGACCCAGAAATCTATGAAGCTTTGTTAGAGTGGTTGGGGATGGCTAATCTCAAATGAATTAGATCTTTGTTTGATCCACATGCACTCCACACTCATCAATAATGAACCTGGTCCATGCCAAAAGTTCACTTGTCCAAATTGGCACACATCTTGTGCTTTTGCAGTGTCTGGAGGACCTGTTGGATGTGGTGGAGGTGATCTTCGCAAGTCTGGCTGAAGATTAGGATGTCATCCAAGTACACTACTACAAATGATTTGGTGAATGGATGCAATATGTCATCCATCAGTCTCATGAAGGTTTCGATAGAATTCATCATCATGAAAGGCATGACCAACCATTCGAAAAGGCCCTCGTTGGCTTTGAAGGTAGTCTTCCACACACCGGTCGGTTCGATCGGTACCTAGTGATACCTAGACTTTAAGTTGATCTTGATGAAATATTTTTCCCCTTTAAGTTGGTCTAGGAGGTAATCAATCCATGGGATTGTGGTACCTATTTTGGATAGTGATCTTGTTCAACTCCCGATAGTCAATATAGAGTCCCCAAGTCCAAAACGTTTTCTGTACCAACACGATCGGTCTCCTACAGGGAGATGAAATTGGTTGGATGTGACCCTTCTGCAACAATTCCTAAATCTTCCTCTTGATTTCATCATTCTCTAGAATAGAGTTCAGATAGATCGATCCATTGGGAAGCGGTGCACCTGGGGTTAGATCGATGGGGTGATTGACCTGACAATGTAGAGGAACCCCTATGGGTGAGGTCAATATGTCCCGGTACTCCTCCATGACCTTGTATATTTCCTGTTGTCATGCGGAGGAGCCCTATTTGGAGGTCGTGGCGATGATCTTCTTCTTTCCTTGATGGCAGACCATCAATAAAACAAATTTCCTGATTTTGGAAATGAGCTTATTGCATTGTTTTGCAGTAACCAAAGAGATAGTGGCAAGCGGTGTTACCTCCTGTATCCTGTACAACTTATTTCCCAATGTAATAATAATAGTGTGAGGTAGGGACTCATACATAGCATGTCACTTCCATAAGTATGCTTGGCCTAATAATACATCACAAACATCAAGAGGAGAAATGTCACATAATACCACATCAGTGAAGGGATTGATGATGTAGGGAAGGTGACACTGTTGGCTAACACAATGATCATGTCCTTAGTGAAGCAACCCAATGGTGTACGGATGTGGGTGTGTTGTGGTCGGTAAGGCCAACCACTTCATGACCTCTTCTGAAATGAGGTTCTTTTGGCTCCCACTATTGACAATGAACTCTAGTGAGAAACCCTTTACCCACATATGGTAGTGGAAAAGATGCTCCTCCTCCTCTAAATCTTTTGGTTCTTCCTTTTGGATATTCATGGTGGAAATGGTGGTGTTGGGCTCTGCATAGATAATATTCTTCCCTCTATCATTCCATTTCTTAGGTTCTAATTCAATGTCAAAGTATACATCTGATTAAGAATCATTTATCTTAGCCACCAGTGACTGCTTGGCCCGACACTCACTTGTGTTGTGAGTGGAGATTTTATGCAACTCACACCACTTTCCCGTGTCCTTCTTTGGCTTCACAGTGTTTCTCTTTACTTGTGTATTTGGAAATTTTTCTTGAGTCTCCATGCCTTGGATTTCTCCTTGGTTCTATGGTTTGGGGGCACCTTTTGCTTGCTTTTGATTTGTAGATCCAAAGTCCCGCTTCTTCTGTTTGAATTTTTGCTCAATTTTGGTAGCATACCATTATGCCATACCAAGCGAGGAGATGTTGAGGAACTCCATTTCCTCTTGAATGTATCTATGAATACAACTGCAATACTTCAGCACCAATTTTTCTCTGAATATTTGATACCCAATTTGGTGTGTAGGGTATGGAAGAGATTCGTCAACTCATGAACATCTTGATCTCTTTGTTGCCACAGCGTAGTACATTGTATGTACTTGTCCTTATGGCTCCCCACAGGATAATATTGTTCCTTTATGGAATCTCAAAAATAATCCAAAGTGGGTATGACTGAGAATAGAGAGGGTTCCTTTTTGTCCTTTCTCTCATAGTAGGTTTCCCACTAATCCTTGACATGGGGAGAAGTTTTGAGTAGTGAAAAATAAATATTTTCTTGGTCAAAAATGTCATGGATTGAGAAATATCCTTATAATAGATTCAACCACCTATCTATGACATATGCATATATTTGGCCATCAAATATGGGAATGTCAAATTTTTTCTTGTACCATAAAAGTGGTAGCGCCTCTCGAATGGCTACTAGATGCAGATGCATCGCCAGTGGGAATTTGTTGAACGATATGAGCAAAGTTCTCCATCATCGCGTTCCTTTTTTTTAAGGGCATCCTTAAGTAACATTTTGATAGGATCTTCTATGCCTTCTTCTTTCTTTTTTTCCCCCATGGGTGGCCGTTGGGGTTTGTGAGGTCGGTCTTGCAAAGGTTCAACTAGATCGAGCCCTAACTCCTTATACCTTGACCTCGTTGGGGACATGCAAAGAAGGATCGAGAAGGAGAATATTTCTCTGATATCACTGATCTAGATTTATGTAGGTACACAATAGAATACACAAATAACCACAAAAACAAATATGCAACAGAAATAACAATTCATTTCATTAATATCAAAGAACTGAAACTTGTTTACGGACATGATGGAAGTAAATAAGCTAGAGTGCTGGTAGATTATCTCTGAATAGAGATGTGGTAGCTACATGCCTCTAAAAAATGTGTTACAATGAGTATCTAAGGCCTATATATTATTGAGAAAAAATGGAAAACCCTACACATCCAAAAACATAACCCTAGGAGGTGAAACACCAGAATGTGGGCCCCGTTGGGTAACTTGGTACATCAATTTCCCAGGGTCGTAACTTTGGCATAATATCTTTGTTTGACGCACATTATACATAGTTATAAATATCTATTGAAGGAATACATTGGATAATGAAAAATTTTGAGTGAAAAACGGACTCATATTTACCCGACCATTTGATGCCGAAAAAACGTCATTTAGGGCCTCAAAATGGCTCCGGATGTTTAGGACCTGGAAACTGCGAAAAATAGTAAACTGTGCTACAATTAAGGAAACTGAAAAAATGAAAGAAATAATGGTGGGGGTCCAAGTGGAATAGGTGGGTGGAAACCAATATCTTCCTGGATTAGCACACCAGCAACAACATTAGAAGGACAAAAATCAAATTCCTCTTCACTTTCAGAAGCAATCACTAGCAAAGTTTGCACATAAATTAAAGGAGAATCACTGGAGAATGTTTGCATAGAAGTGCAACAGTGTTTTTCCTCAATATCAGAGATTTGAATGTCTTATTCTATATCATCCATATGAGAATATGATATATCAGAGATCTCATAAACTTCCAGAGCATCAGGAGAAGGAGTCACTCCAAGTAGACTTTCTTCAATTCGAATTGACTGTGTAGAAGATTCCGCTTCTTCTTCATCTTGAATGACTTCCTCAGAGAAAGTAGAGGATGAGAATTTTGGATCAATAACTCTTGTGGTGCTAGGTGTTCTCTCCAAATTTATATTATGATCTTCATTATGCTTGCCAAATGTTTTGTCTAACTTTTTCCATAGATCCTTTCGGTATTCAACAAATTTAGTGAGGTAGCGTAATCTAGGAGAAAGGGCCAGACCTATTGTTCCAAAATATCCATCACGATCATTTATCCAGTCATTCTCATTCTCATAAGAATCTTTACCAATTTCAATATAAACCTCATATATATCTTCTCTCTTCAGATATGCAATCATCTTCATATTCCATTCTGAATATCTTATGGATGGAATAAGAAGAGGAATTGATAATTTCGAACCCATATGAAATTGTACTTGCAATTGCCAAAAAAAAAAAGGTCGACTACCTGCACATTTCAAGTTTTCATCACACCTAGCTTAGTCAATCAATCTAGATTGATCAACAATTCCTTTGCTTAGGATTTACGATGGTAAACTTTTCAACTTCTGGTGCAGAGTAGGAAGGAGCAATTTTGCTCAAAAAAAGTTGACCTAGTAGGAGATCTATAGAAGGAGAAGTGCCTTGTCCTATTGAGGCTCTAATACCATATTAAAATTGAGCACACAGATACGTGGATCAACAATCAACTCACAAAATAGATCAGACAATTTTAATCAGAATTGAAGAATGAAACATTGTAAATAGTGGCTTGTAGTTGTGAATGCTTTCATTAATCAAAAGTAATTGGATACAATATTGATGATGTTTCCAATGTAATACACTGGTATTAATATCCAAAAAATTTGAATACATGAGAGGAAATTGGAATTGGTTAACTCAGACTAAGTGAATGGATAACAATATGCATCTAAGTCACTGTCGGAGCTTAACTAGATATCTCTAGTTGTCTAAATCAGTGCCTCAATTAGTTAGAATCAGTTAACTAGTCTAACTGAATTTGGCAGGTGAGAAAATGTGCCTTCCCTCATGCATCAATGAAAAGGCTTGTGATAAATGAATGTAACTGTTTGTAACTGAATGTAATTGACTCACAACTAGTCACCAACTGAACTCAATTGAAGGAGGTTGGTGTCGACACTCCTAGTGGCTCCTAAATGGTAGGGATTGGTCTAGGAGGCACCTAAATTGATGCATGCAAGTGAATTCAGTGGAATTTAACCTCAATTAGTGTCCCCCACACTCTAGTAACTGGTACATGTGGTACAATTAGGCGATGTCAACTTAATGGAACTAGTGACTCAATAATGACTGAAAAAGAATCCTATTTTAGGCATAATTGACCAAATTGGACATGTGAGGATTATAATCCTAACAATGACACAACCTAGGCTCCCTTTATTAGCTACGTTGAACTTACCTAACATTTTGAAGTTGACCAACGATCCTGTGTCTCACAATCCGAAGTGGCCGGTAGTCCCTTCCGAAAATATTTTGGACATTCCAAAGTTTGAATGTAAGAGTGATGAGGACCCTAGAGAGTATGTGACTAATTTCCACCTATGGTGCTCTTTGAATTATTTGAACCATGATTCTCTTTGCATATGACTGTTTCACCACACCCTCATGGGCCTTGTCGTGAAATGGTATATAGAGTTTCTTGGGAGAACATATCATATGTTTAACGACCTATCTATGACCTTTTTGAACAACTTTCAACTACCAGTACACTACGATGATGGAACCGAGATCTTGTCAAAATTTGGAAATATAAAGCCACACATATTTATAACCATATTCAAGAGTGGTGTAGACCAAAAAGGTTGATTAAGGAGAAACATTCCACCTGAGTTTTTGTTGGAATGGTTCCTCAAGTCATTATTACCCTATATCGTGAAGGATGTTTCGATGTCCAAAGTTATGAATGAGGATCACATTATCTTTCAAGTTCAAGAGTTAGATTTTATTTATACTCAGTCTAGGAACCTTTACGAGAATATCCCTAATGAATAACGTTCAAACTTTGAACCTAAGTTTAAACCTGGGCCACATACCGATGGTATTGTTGGCTCCACGAGTACTAAGGTTGTAGACTAGGTTATGAATCAAATGAAATCTTTTTCTATTAATAATCTTGTGACCAGACAAGATACAACTTCATCTAAACCCACCCAATCAATGGATGTGCTCTTGTTACATTCATTGAACTAGAAGGGTAAGCAACAGCTCAAATGGAATAGAAATAAGGGAAGAACCAATGATGACAAGAATGAAGATGATGAAAATAACTCTAATGATGAAAAAAATGGAGACGATGCTAGTGGGGACAAGAATCCTAAATGGAAGGTTAAATTCCCTTGCAATATTTGTTCAAGAGACCATCTCACATATGTGTTCCCCCATATTGATGAGGCCTCTAATTTCATCACACAGAGCCCAACTGTGTTGAGTGATCCTTTACCTCATAACCAAAATATGGCTTTGAGGAGAATGGATACGAGAAACAATTTTGGTGGAAATCAAAACCCATTGAATGCGAATGGTTCCATGGTTGCACCAACATGATGTCTTCCTCTAATTTTTTGACTTGAAAGAAATATTACGGTTCATTGCAACCCGAATCGAGTAAAAATCCTACACCTCCTGAGAAATCTTTGCATATCGATAAGCTTGAATATATACCTCACATACCTAAGGGAGTATTAAAGTGCTCGGGCCACAACCCTAATTATTGAGCCTCCCAACATTATTATATTTTCGGTGACTTGGGTCAGAGTCCCTATGTGATGTCATCTCTTGAAGTCCTTCAGACTTGTCCCACACAAAGGATACCTCTATTGTTTGCTCTCAGGATGGCTGATTCTAATCCTTCCACTACAGTCATATTTGACACCCATGAGGTCCATCCTTGCTTACCTTACTCTTGATGCCCGATTTTTTCATCATTTTTGGTTGTTAAATTGCTTTGTCGGCATTAATTTTGTCACTTTTTGGCATAATTCTTGCCATTCAGACCATCAATTAAACCCAGGTATGAATGTACTTGAATATCACACAAGTATTGGTTAATTTTCATTATTTTATGGGTTTATTAAAAATCATGTGACATTTTTAGACGTTCTTGGAAAATAGAATTTGTTTTGCAGGCTATGGTTCTCGATCGAACCTCTACTCAGACGTGCATTCATGCCAAAGATGCCTAGTTGCATTCAGACTGTCATATAGCCCTCTGTTCATACTCGCAGCTTTGTTGGTTGGAATATTCTAGCGCTTTAAAAGAAAAAAAATTCTCATGGTTTATTTGGCCACACGTCTCCAATGGTGCGAGAGCCCTTGTTTTAAAAGATCCAGATCCTTCCCACTCAACTCGACACCACACTCTTTTCCCACATCAAAGGATATCAACGCACCAGCTTCTCACGCAAGGAGAGCCGATGCCCAAGAAATTAGGAAGACAACTTGTGCACTGTCTAAACTGTTATGTAGTCATTTTATTAGTAGTTAAGGATTCCTATTATTATATCGGTCGACCACTGAAAGGGTTTCCCTGCTCCTCTATTGTAAAACTATAAAATGAATTCTCTAGACGAGAGTCAGGAGCTAGTCATAGGCATAGAAAATCTACAAAAAATCTGTTCCAAGTTTAATAAAATTCTATTTCAGCTGTGGATGTATGTTTTCATCTTCTGTGAGTGATTGATTGAATTAGACGTAGCCCTTGATTACTGAGAAGGGCCCCTCAACATCTAGATGTCTTCTATGTGTATATTTTTGTTATTTCCTTTCGTAAATAAGTAGTTTATGTTTTAAATCCTTGTATGTAATTCGATTTTCCTGTAGCTGATGTTGTTTTGTCTCTTGAATGTATATTTTATATTATTAATATAATCTATGTTTTGCTGTTAATATCGTTTATATTTGCAGAATTTAAAGTGACCGATCGTGCATAGTTCTTTCCAGCCTTTCTTCTAGTTTGTTTTCTAGTTTCACATTTGCAATTAGCTAGAGCTTAATTAGTTTAATATTTCAGGGTTAGCTCATAGTTAGGTTCAACTCTGTTAATTCTTCTGTAGTTGTAGATTAACTTCACTTATATTTTAGCTTGCTTTATTATACAATAGGAAATGATTTCTCTTCTTAGATGTAGATTAGCATAGTTTCTCTTCTGTTATTTGAATTTCTAAATAGCTTAATTACTGTCTTTTCTGCACTATAACCTCATATGCATAAACTAGCTAATCTCAGGATCATTTAGGTTGATTATTTCGTAATTAACATTGTTTTTCACCATCCGGACTGTCATTCAGACTGTCTTTCTATACTGTCATCCGTACTGTCGTTTGGAATTTCATATTTCATGCTCTATTTTTATCCTTGTTTAAAGTTCAGTTTTTCAAGTTTTTGAATTGTATTTTACCCTTTAGTTAACCTGTAGTCACACACACATATATATATATATAGGACCTTTTTTCGAACCACATAAAGTATCCATTAAGATCCATAATGATTCTTACCTTTTATTTCTTTTTGCTTTAGATTGCTTTCTGAATTATGTTTCTTTTATCTCTGGTTTCTTAATTTATTACTGCTTTAGAACTTGTCAACTTCATTCCTAGTTTAATTTACTTCATTCTTATCTAGATTGATTTTAGATTAAACTTGTTAATTCCATTCTCTTAAAGGTACATTAAATATTTATGGTTTGATAATCATTTCTAGTACAAACATACAATCTATTCTCCTTATTATGTAGTTGATGATGATGTTCATAGGATAAGATTTGATTCAGAAATGAAATATCTTTATTATTTTTTCTACTTGCTTCTAGATTACATTTTCCAAGTCGTTTTCCATATCCTTAGATTTCCTTAAAACTTGTATTGATCAGTATACTTCATAAGATATCATAATTGTTTGCATGCTTCTGATTTCAGAATAGTCATTAGACATACATGTTCCTGGTTCCTTGTTTATATATTAGTTGTAATTATCATTTTATTTCAAATACTTAAAGTGTCATTTACTTATGAATAAAGAATAGATTACAATGTTTACAATCACTTATAATTGGATGCTTTTTAGTTCGCATCTATTTCTAGAAGTTAAATTAGATTTACTTCCATTCAGTTTTCTTGTTACCTTTGAAATTCATTTTGATACACCTTCTCCAGTTCCTGTCACATTTGATGCATATCCTCACAATCCTTAAGGGGAATGGAACTAGATAAGTCATCTTAGTTTTGAGTGTTTGTTAATTGCATGTATAGCTTAAATATAGTTTACTTTCGATCAAGTCTTGTTTCTTAGACTAGTATTGTTTATATCTTTTTAGTTATTGTTCATAGAGTAGAGTAGTTCATAGAGTAGAGTAGTATAGATTGATACTACTCTGATCTATTGGTTTTGGTCAAGTCTAATTAACTTAGTAGTTGTATTTCTGAAGTTTGACTTGGTTTTTCATTTTGAAAGATCTTTCGATCTTTTCTTTATTTAAATATTTCTATGACATCATAAGCACCCTTCTACCTTAGCATATATTTTTTGTCAACTCCAAGTTTACAAACCTCGGTCGATAATTAAATATTTTGTGAATTCATTAAGACAATAATAGACCCAAAATTTTGGCATCTTTGTCGGGGAGTTGTTCTTTAAGGTAGAATAGGTATAATTTGCTATGAAGTTTAGTAATAGGCTGGTGGCAGGGGAGAGATAATACAAGAGGTAAGAACCTACCGATCTATTGTAACAGGAGCCTCCAAAACCAAATGTAATACTATTATTGTAGTTTTATTTTCATTTTTCATTAATAGACCTAGAGTTTTGAAAGGTAGATAAGTTAGAAATGTCTCTCAGAACTCTGCAAAAATTCCTACTAACGTTTATGAGGTATCGAAAAACACATGTAGGAAGTAGTTCTTCTTGGAGACCTAAAGGAGTAGCCATAGAAGGTAGTGAAACCCTGGAAGGAAGTTATAAAGACCCCATTCCTGAAGAAGTTCAAGAGGGCCAGCCTTTTGAAACCCTTAACCCTCCACTAGTACCAAAACCTAACGATACAACTTTTTCACTAGTAGGGGATCCAAACTTTGTCAATTTCATTGATCTTGCTCAGGTAAAAGCTTTCTTTGGAAGCTCAATAAATACAGTTGTTTCATAGATTGAGACATCTACAGTAGAACCTAACCTCCCTGTAGAACCTAATAAACATACAGCTGACAAATTCTATCATTGGAGGAATATCTCCCCTAAAAAAGAACATTGGGACACCTCATTATCACCTTGAAAGGAGCCTCCTAGGTGCATTGTATTTAAGAATTGAATCTACATGGAGAGATGGGGAGAAAATGAAGATCATGATGAGGTTAGAAATGACGAGGAAGAAGAAGTAGAAAATCAAACTGAGGTTACCTTTGGGTTTCCTATCCTAGACACTACACAAGATGCAAATATGAAAAACATTCCTCCTTCTTTACTACCTACTTTCTATGGGAAGAGTAATGAATATATGAACACATTTCTGTTCAAGTTTGACATTCCTTGTAGAAGATATAACTATATACAAGATTCTCAAAAACTTAAACTTTTCCCTACTACACTAAAAGATTCTACTTTAAGATGGTTCATGGGATTAGGAGAGTATAATATTCTTATACCGAAATATCATCACCATCATGTTATGAGATAGGTATTCCCTTGTTTTCTCCAATCCCTCAAGGTTTTCCCTAGAGAAATGACAGGAAAAATATCCCCTTACAGTTTTTCCTTGTTTTGAGATGGTAACGCTCCTCTCGCATTGACAAAAAGCATCACCCAAGTTAGCACCGCTCCTGGTACATGAGCAAGAAGTGGTACCACTACCCTTGCCCTCACTACAAGAAGCATTACTTCCTTAACACCTCCTGTTTTCTTCATTGGAGGAGCGGTGCTCAAGTTTTCAAGTCAAAAAGAGAAGTTTTAAGAGGATTCTCGAAGCTAACCTCCGTGGAGCCTCATCCCTATGCTTTAGGACCATATAGAGCTCAAGATCCCCCATTTTTGGATCTAATATGCACCTCACCCATGATATCCTCAACCATTCCTATCCTCCCATTCCTTTAAATAATGGCTCAACCCCCATGGGACAAAAGAGGAAGAATTGTGTTGCATACCCAAACTTTGTCAAAATAATTCTTGAGTCTTTGGAGGAAAGATGAAGTTAGAGTTAAGGAGACATTGGAAGGAACTCTCAACACCAAGGCATGAAGGTTGTAGTCTTTCCAATCATTTCTAATAAAAAAATGTCTTTTTTTTTTCATATTTATTATTTCATGTGTATGTATTGCTTGATTCCTTGGTCACAAGCATAGATCCAGTTGATTATATTATATGCTATCATGTTTCTCTTGTTGTTTTTCATCTTTTATAGGGTCCTTTGTGAGGATAGCAAGGACAACCTTTGAGAGAAGTATCATGGAATTTAATTCAATTGATTAACCAGATCTAGGGGAAGTTTAACATTTGGTGTTTGTGTTTTGTTCTAGACCTGAAGCATTCAGATCTAGGGAACCAGCTCTTGTCCACAAGAGGTGTGTATTTCCGGCTAACAAAATTGGTGACCATACTGGGGATTACTTTGAATTATAGATCATTGGTAAGTTGAAACCTCCACCTTCATTTTCAATATTGTAGATCTTCTTTTTCAATTGTTAGATCTGCTTTGAATTTGATTGATGTTCCTCTATCAGCCTTTGTATCTTCATTTTTTTGGTTCACTTGGTTTTTTGGTGATTGTTTGGGTTCATTCCTTGGACTGTAACTTAATTTTCTATCGATTTTTTTTCTTCTAATCACCATCTCTGGTACCGCTCCTGGGCTGTGTTATAAGTGCAGTTCTAGATATGTCACCGCTCTTCCTCTGTGTTAAAGAAGCGATGCCACCTCCCTTTTCCTATGTCCAAGAAGCGGTGCTCAGGCTCGTAACGCCCTGTTCAACACCTGTAGAAGTGGTGCCAGGTATTCTTCTTAGCCCTGTTTGGTATTTGATTCTTAAATGCTTCTTTATGTATCTGAGATGCATTCTTCAGATTGTTACAGTTGTATTTTGAACTCTGCAATTCATTTTTAAATAGAAAACTCAATCAAAAATTAAAAATTAAAAAAAAATGAGCCAAAATTTTTTCTCGGGGGCTCACTCCACCGGAACCCCCAGTGCACGTGTATGATATTATAGGTCTTTTCAAGAATTATGATTGATGTTGTTACTTTAAATATTCATAGTTGGTTTTGAATATAACTTGGTTTTGATAGATCTTTGATTTAAGTCTTCTTTCACAGAACAAGTAAGGATTCATTTCAGTTTTTCTTCGTTTATTATACATGATTTTTGTATGTTTTTTCTTTTTTCAAAAAGTTGTGGAAAAGTCCATATGAAAGTTATTGTATAATTTTATGATTAGTTCATTTTATCTTTAGTTGAAAATCTCACCACTTTTGTGTAAAAGTTGTAATTATCTTTTCTTGTTTTTCATTAGAGATCTCACTTGTTTTTCAGTTAAAAAGAGAAGATTTTAATTGTTTTAGTGTCTTTTATTTTTGTATGGGATTTATTCTATGTTTCAAAGGAATTGAACCTCTCTCTCCTTTCCTTAAGTAGGGAATACCTTTAAAGTGAAAGTGAAAATTTTTCACTATCATACTGCATGGTTTTAATTTTTATGTCCTCACCTCATGCATCCACCTAACCGTTCAAGATAAAATTAAGCGCTAGCTTAGGTTTAAAATTTGTAGCAAGGTGTGACAGGTTAGAGATGTGTTCCACCGTGTTTAAATGTATTAGGTGTCATTATTTTCCTCCACTGCAACCCGGGACTCGCGTGGTTGTTCCACGTACAATCGGTATATCGAACGGTCATTCACATACCCTTGAGGTATATAAAGATTTACTTCACTTACTTGATTGTATATTGGAAGGCCCCTTGTAGATGGTTGTGCATTAGACAGCACTACTACGGAGTGGAGATCCCACGTACGTTGCATATATCGGGAGACACTTTTAGGAATACTGTGACCAACCGAGTTAACCTTTTGGTTGTCTTGGAATCACACTAGTTGTGAAGCCTTGATAATCCCATGAGGTTCCATACCTTTGATACACTCCTCTCACATATTTTTCTTGCTTCTTTAGTTTGAGTAGCACTTATTGTCTGTACAAATATGAATTTTTTTAGAAGAGAGAGATAGTTTTGTTACATAGTTATGGCTTCGCCTTCTAAGACTATCAACCAAGAGAATCCTTTACCAAGCACATCTTTTGTTTTCCCTCCATATGGGGATGTTGTTCCTCCTCTCATGGATACAATAAGCCTTCATGGATTGACTATCGGATTACCTGTTTGGTTATTCTCCAGACCAGTCATCCCATGTACACCAACTGCTTCAGATCCTAATCCTTCATCACGAGAGAATCAACCTCATGTTGATCCCTCTATTAATCTTGTAGATTGATCTAGGGACTAAACATCAGTCTCATCAAAGATTAATGAACAAATAACTCATGAAATGGTGTAATCGGTCTGCAGAATGAGTAGCCACTCTGTATAATCAGATGAAAGAATGATAATACGATACAATGTCATGCTACAAGCATGAATGAAAAAGCAATTCGAATTCCCAAGGAGGTCATTTGAATTGAATGAGTGAGTCTAGCTTAAATGGGTGTAAGCCACAATCAACACTCAAGTTAACCACTGATCAAAACCCTAATTGACTCAACTGAGCCCTAACTAAAGTCAGAGTGCAATAAATGATTGAGTCTAACTGAAAGTAGCTCAAACACATGTCACTGCAAGCCAACCAACAAGTGGTTGTGCATCAATGACTCCAATGCACCCTGATGAGGTTAACTGAAGTGTAATTGAACATCAGAAGTGGTTGGAGGTGCCTTTGTTGACTCTAGTTCATTAAATAATCAATAAATAATCAATTTAATGATGGAGGGCACCTTCACTACTCTATTTAACTGATTGTAACAATCAATTAGCAATATGGTGCATTAATGACACTCAGATCACCCCCGAAGTGTTCTAGTTAGCCTCTCCAAATGTAGGAGAAGGATAAGTTAGCCTCCTTGACTGAAGGTAGGCGTGGGTGTGATCTAGCTTATGTCATCTAGTTCTCCTCTGATGTCAATTAAGTCAATAATACTTAGGATAGTGTTTTAACTAGGCCAAACTGACCAAAAAGAGTGTGTAAGGTGGTAAATGTATCCAACACCCCCCGTAAGCTATACTCGGGAGGAGCAGAAAACATAAAATGATAGGGCCCCAACAACAAAGGCTATATGTCACCCTATACAATAAAGTAACTGCTTAATATAACCAAGGAAACGGGGAAAACCTCATGGGAAAAATAGCCCCCCTCAAACTAAGCAGTAAATCAAGAATTGGTTCTTCTATGCAGCAACATCCTAAGAATGTGCATGTGAAACTATGAATCCAAACTAAATGAATATATCTGGAGGAATCTTCCACTTTGGAAGAAGAACAATGCACTCAACTAAATCAGAGAGAGAGAAAACCATGAGTAGTTGAAACCATCTATAGAGAGAGAAAAGGTTCTTGAGGATTCGAACCATGTGTGGAACACTCAAGAAATTGATATGTTTAAGCCTTGAACAGAAAAACATGAGTGGTAAAATCAGCCCAAAATCTTAGGAGAAAGTGTCCAAGTGGATGCAGAATGTCTTCCTCTTTACTAGTTCTATGAGGAGATGAGCATGTGACCAAAGGTAGAGAAACCCTGGGACTATGGAGAGAGAATGCTTGAGCTCCATAATATGATATAGATTCTGAAATAGCTATTGAATCACATAATAAAATATCAGAAACCTCATATGAGGAAACTAACACCAAATCCCCATCAACAATTTTGAAAAGAAAGTGCGATACTTGATTTTTCACACCGGAATTAGTGAGAGCAGCTACACGCATGACTGGAAGCTCTTGGATTTTAAAATATGAAAAAAATAATATCATATCAGAAATTAAATCATATCTAAATAATTTCATGAAATATCCAAAACTTTGAAATCAAATCAAATCCCTAGCAGCAGTTTCGAAGGAGACTTGCGGTACTTGTTTCTTCACACCGTTGATGAGAACATCTACATGCAGTACTGAAGGTTTATGAACCTAAAATTTTGAACCAAGAAATATCAGATCAGATCCAAATAATATCATATCAGATCCAATAAGGTTCATATCATATCCAAAAGTATGGTCAACTAAGACAGTGGATGGACAATTGTCTTTTTCTTCAAAATTCTGAATTTTGGTGCATGCAATCCTGCAGGAATTTGCTGGAAGATCTAGATCATGGGGAGAGAATTGATCACTCTTTTAATCTGATATTTTTTCCAAAATATCCAAGGTATTACATATTTTCATACCATCAGCAACATTAGAGGGAGAAAAATCAAATTTCTCTTCACTTTCGGAAGCAATTACTGGCAAATTTTGCACATAATTCAAAGGAAAATCACCAATGAATGTTTGCATGGAAGTGCAGCAGTATTTTTCTTCAATGTATGAGATTTAGATGTATTATTCTGTTTCAGCAATATGAGAATATGAGATATCAGAGATCTCATGAACTTCCAGAGCATCAGGAGAAGCAGTCACTGCATGGAGACTTTCTTCAATTCGAATTGACTGTGTAGAAGATTCTGCTTGATCTTCATCTTGAAAAACTTCATTAGAAAGAGTAGAGGTCGAGAATTTTGAGTAAAGAACTATTATGGTGCTGGATGTGATCTCCAAAGTGATATTATGATCCTCATTGTGCTTGCCAAAGGTTCTGTCCAATTTTGTCCAGAGATCCTTTGGGTATTCAGCAGAACCAATAAGGTAGCGCAAGCTAGGAGAAAGGGCCAGACATATTGCTCCAAAATCTCTATCACTGTCATTTATCCAGTCATTCTAATTCTCATAAGACTCTTTTCCAAGTCCAATAGACACCTCATAGAGACCTTGTCTCTTCAGAGATGCAATCATCTTCAACTTCCATTTTGAATAGCTTGTGAATGAGGTGAGAAGAGGGACTGATGAGTCCATTCAAAGTTTTACCTACTAAAACCTACAAATCACAATGAAAGGGGCACTGTAAGGTCAGAAATCATACACATTTTAGGCTTTCATCACACCCAGCATAATTGATCAAGCAAGCTTGATCAACAATTCCTTTACTTGGGGTATTAAGTGGCAAGCCTTGGCTTCTGGTGCAATGTTGTAATTTTGAGCTTTTGCTCAATTTTTCATGCAAGATCTGTCAAAAACATTGTTTTTAAGAGATTTTAGCTTCATCCCAACGTGAGCTCTAATACCATTTTAATCTTGCAGATTGATCTAGGGACTAAACATCAGTCTCATTAAAGATTAATCAACAAATAACTCATGAAATGGTGTAATCGGTCTACAGAATGAGTAGCCGCTATGTATAATCAGATGAAAGAATGATAATACAATACAATGTCATGATACAAGCATGAATGACAAAGCAATTTGAATTCCAAAGGAGGTCATTCGAATTAAATGAGTGAGTCTAGCTTAACTGAGTGTAAGCCACAATCAGCACTCAAGTTAACCACTGATCAAAACCCTAATTGACTCAACTGAGCCCTAACTAAAGTTAGAGTGCAATAAATGATTGATTCTAACTAAAATTAGCTTATACACATGTCACTACAAGCCAACCAACAAGTTGTAGCGCATCAATGACTCCAATGAACCCCGATGAGGTTAACTGAAGTGTAACTGAACATCATAAGTGGTTGGAGGCACCTCTGTTGACTCTAGTTCATTAAATAATCAATAAATAATCAATTTAATGATGGAGGGTGCCTTCACTAGTCTGTTTAACTGATTTTAACCATCAATTAGCAATATGGTGCATTAATGACACTCAGATCACCCTCAAAGTGCTCCAGTTATCCTCCTTGACTGAAGGCAGGCGTGGGTGTGATCTAGCTGATGTCATCTAGTGCTACTCTAATGTCAATTAAGTCAATAATACTTAGGATAGTTGTTTAACTAGGCGAAATTGACCAAAAAGAGTGTGTAAGGTGGTAAATGTCTTCGACACCCTCTCCTTCTTCCCCTGATGTGTCTTCTCTTGTTTCTCCCTCTACGCCTATTGAAAGTTGTAGTACTAGTAGTCAGGTGGATAAGAAGAAGAATAAAAGTAAGATTAAGAAGAATAAAAACAAGAAGAAAATAAATTCTCAACCAATTACTCCTCCTAGTGCGGAGAGTGTTGATCTACACACCCAAAAACCATGTAGGCCCAAATTCCCTTGTAGGATTTTCAAGCGTGATCACCTTCTGAAATATCGTCATGCTATGGCCCTAGTTTTAGAAGAGTGGTCTAACATTTCCTGGAAAGAGATTTCATTAGTGTCTGGTCATCATACTGATGATCTCTCCTCAACCAGTGACTATGTGGTTAAGAGTCAGAAGGGTAAAGTAAAAAATCATTTCTTGTTATGTAAGGACATGCACTTTACTTACGCTTGTCCTCACATGGATGAAGCTTCTAAGTTGTTGGAAGATATTGTTGTTTCTCATCAATGGATTCCAACAGGTTATTGTAAGTTATCACTTGACATCCCATTAGTTGCTAAAGTGGTCGATCTAGTTCTAACCTTGGTCAATCCCACTCTTCCTTTGAAGAGTGAAGTTGAAGTGGTCAATTCAGATTCATATGTGGTTGATCCCACTCTTCTTTTGAATATTGAAGTTAAATTGATTGAGTCAATGTCATCTCCAATTGATCCCACTCTTTCATCAGAGAGTGCTAATACTAAAGTAGTCGCTTTGACCATATCTTCGTCTTGTTCTTCTCTTCCAGTAGAGAATGAACTAAAACCTACTGAAGTTTTTATGCTTTGTTCTGATTGTTCTCGACAAGAGGAAAGTTTTTCTGTTTTGACAGAATGCTCTCCAAGTAATGAGTTTATTTCCTTTGATTGGATTAACCTAAAAGAGTCTTGTCTTCATTCGAGTGTTCCTTTCCAGACAGTTGTGAATGTTACTGCTAGGAGGATGCTTGGCACTATTGTTGATGAAGGGGATTCTATTAGTATCCTATCCTCAACTACTTGGAAAGATTTAGGTTCTCCTCAGCTTGTGCCAGGCACCGATTAGATACTGGATTTTAATTGAGACCACGACTGCACCTTTAGGGATCCTTCCTCATTTTCCTATTACATTAGGAGGGAAACCTGTCTGTATTGATGTTATGGAGGTCCAAGGTCCTTTATATTTCAATCTTCTCCTTGGACGTGATTATGTTTACACCATGAAGGATGTAGTTTCCACACTCTTTAGAGTTATGCATTTTCCCCATGATGGGAATATTGTGACCATTGATCAGCTTTCCTTTGTTACACTTGACCATCCCATCACTCCTAGTAATCAGAATTCTCTAAATGTGCCTCATGTTCTTGTGATTCCTTCCCCTTCTTCTAGTTAGCTTCTTCCCATCATAGGTAAGATGGGGGGCATGGATCCAGCCTCTGGACATCATCATGGAGTTAAGCTACTATATTTTATGTAATGGGGGAAACCTACCCACCTTTGGATATCATGTTGGGTAGGAGCAGATTTGTGAGCATAGTTATTATTCTGTGTCAAGCTCATTAAAAAATGAAACAGGTTCTAGAGCATAGTACATTTTCTATTTCAAGCTCATTAAAATATGAAGTTGGTCTCCTCAAGCATAGCTTACGTTTTGGGTTTCAATCTTACATAAAAATGAAACCATTCCAGAGCATAGTTCATTTTCTATTTCAAGCTCGTTAAAAAATGAAATAGGATTTCTCAAGAATAGTTTACCTTTTGGTTTAAAGCTTGCATAAAAATGAAACCATGTTTCAAGCATAGTTATTTTCTATTTCAAGCTTGTGTAAAAATGAAACAGGTCATTTTGAGCATAATTTATTTTAGTTTTGAGCTCGTTAAACCATGAAACGACCCTTTGAGCATAGTTATTATTTTGTGTCAAGCTCATTAAAAAATAAAGCAGATGCCCTGAGCATTCTTTTAACTGATCTTCAAGCTCGTTAAACATAGTAATATGGTGTCGAGCTTACTTTTCATTTTGTGCACTCTGGTTAAAACATGAAAAGTGGTTTGAGCTTAGTTTATTACTTTTTCATGCTCTAGATTCAAACATGAAAAGTATTAATGGAGTCTTCTTTAAGATCTTTTCGGACTCTTAAAATGTGAAAATATTGTCGAGTGAACTTGTCTTTTTCACACTCATAAAAGGACTTGAAGAGTCATCTTCCTGGTGATAGTTTACCCCTTTTTTTGGACAAGGAGGAACTAATTACGAAAAAGGTACACTCCAGCCAATCATGACTGGAAGAGTTCTCTAAGGTATTATTTTATACTTTTTTGGGCGCAAGGGACTAAATCATATGAAAAAGGACCCCTTCGGAGTCATCTTTTGTTTGTTCAGACTCTCTAAACATGAACTACACTGAGTTTTTTTTCATTGGACTCATTAAATTAAACATTGAAAGCTCCCTTTTTGGGAATGAACCCATCCTTTCTCAGGTTCGTAAAACATATGAGTTTGGACTTGTCCAAAGGACGAGCTATATGAAGCATTTGTTACACTCTTCTAGCTCGTTAAAAAACAATGAGGCACTCATCAATCATGATGGGGAAATTAAGGGAAAGAGAATTTTTTTTGCAATAATGGCAGTTGATAGTCACCTTTGAACATGGGACTTGTCTGCATTTTAGTCAGTCAATTGGGTATTCAGCTTGTCTCTGGGTTGATCCACTTTCATGAGTCATGTCACTCCTTTGAGTTTTTCAAACAATGCATTGTCCATTATCGCATTGTGTTCCTCCTCGCCAATTCAATGCTGCCAAGTCTTTGGTCATGCCTCTCGATGTTCAAAGGGAAGTCATGTTGAGATTTTACACTTGTAGTCAGTCCTATGGTTACATCATACTCAAAATTCCAAAACTTTGTTCCTAGTTTCGTGTCGTCAATGTGGGATTCATCATGGCCCTCCTTTGATGAGACCAGTCTTGCCGACTTCATCTCATTATCCAGGAATTAGTATTAGAAACAAGTTTATTACCTTGAGGTCTGTATTCCTTAATGACATATTTTCTCTCTTTTGACATAGGTTCACATCATTGGCCTTTGATCAAAAGATTCAACTAAGTGTTCGACATCAGATCATCTATTCACACTTAGGATATTGTACTAGGGTACATTGGAAATCATTGGCATTAATGGTTATTTACCTTGCACTTGTTAATGGTTCTCATCATTGACTGGTAATCAAGTGGTTTCTACCATGTTTGACATCAAAAAATTGTAATCACATGGATATAATTGTACTTTGTAGAAGACGAGACGAATACCTTGGGTACTTTTTAAGCACTCATTGCTTTCCCTAGGTTACGATGGAGTATTTTTATGAGTCCTAGCATGGATCCACATTTGTATGTTCGTGGTTGTGCTCAGATTTGTGTCTGTGCGACATAGATCTACATTGTATGTTTGGTAGCTATGTCCAAATTTGAGTCTTCTTCGCATGGATTTATGCTGTATTTTAGTAGCAACGACTTTTTTTTATCTCACATGGATCTACATTGTATTGGTAAGCATCCATGTTGTGAGTCATTTGGGACAAATGTAAAAGGTGTTGTAGAAATTTTGTGATTCTTGAGAAGTTCCAACCATTGGACCTTTTCCTTGATACTATAACTTGTTCTATCAAAGAATTATGCCTATCGTTTCCCTCTAGCCTTCATACATTGGGGGGGCATCTCTGTTATACCAAAATCTCATCACCATCATGTTATAACATAGGTATTCCCTTGTTTGCTCCAATCCCTCAAATTTTTCCTTAGAGAAATGACAGGAAAAAATATCCCCTTATAGTTTTTCCTTGTTTTGAGCTAGTAACGCTCCTCTCCCATTGACAAAAAGCATTACCCAAGTCAGCACCACTTTTGATACATGAGAAAGAAGTGGTTTGACTACTCCTACCCTCACTGCAAGAAGCATTACCCCCTTAACACCACCTATTTTCTTCATTGGAGGAGTGGTGCTCAAGTTTTCAAGGAAAAAAAGATATGTTTCGAGAGGATTCTTGAAGATGACCTCTGTGGAGCCTCATCCCTATGGATTAGGACCAGCTAGAGCTTGAGATCCTCCCTTTTTGGATCTAATCTCCACCTCAACCATCATATCCTCAACCATTCCTATCCTCCCATGCCTTTAAATACCGCCTCACCCCCCATGGGACAAAAGAGGAAGAATTGTGTTGCATACCCAAACTCTGTCAAAATCATTCTTGAGTATTTGGAGGAAAGGTGAAGTTAGAGGCAAGAAACCATTGGAAGGAAATATCAACACCAAGGCATGAAGGTTGTAGTCTCTCCAATCATTTCTAATAAAAAATGTCTTTTCTTTCCCATATTTATTGTTTCATGTGTATGTATTGCCTGATTCCTTGGTCACAAGCATAGATCTAGTTGATTATATTGTATACTATCATGTTTCTCTTATTTTTTTTCCATCTTTTATAGGTTCTTCTATGAGGATAGTGAGGACAACCTTTGAGAGAAGTATCATGGAATTTCATTCAAGTGATTAACTAGATTTGGGGGAAGTTTAGCATTTGGTATTTGTGTTTTTTTCTAGACCTAAGCCATTAAGATATAGGGAACCAGCTCTTGTCCACATGTGGTGTGTATTTCTAGATAACAAGTATAAAAAATTGGGAATATGTGAAAACCACATTCCTGCAAAAATATCAAGAGTATTACAAACCCAGAGAATCTCGAAATGACATTTTCAAGATACAACAGCTTGAAGACGAGATCCTAGAAGATTATCTCGAAAGGTTTAATTATGTATTACACAAGTCTAAATATAATGACCTTCAAGAATATACAATTCAGAAACTCTTCCTTAAAGGGATCTCAGAAGACCTGGTTGAAACCATTAATCTCATGGCATCTAGTGATATCAATCACAAAACCTTTGCACAAATTTGTGAGATGTGTAGAAATTACTCTAGAATTAGGGGAAAATATGGGTGAAATATTTTGGAACCCTAAAATATAAATCCAAAAGGAAACACCTCTAATTCTAGTGGAGTCACAAGGATAGAATTAGGAAACCTATTGGAAAAATTCAAAACTGATATCTTATGAGAAATGGGTTCTCAACTATATGCTTTAGAACCTAAGAAGAGGAAAGAGGAAGAGCACATAGAAATGAGCATTTTCTATCCAAGATGTAGGACTAAGCATTCCTAACGGGAATTCCCATTGAACAATATCTCTGTATGTCACATTTGCACAGATGTTCATAGAATAGAAAATTTCCCATCATTGCCTGGTTTACAGGCCATATATTTTTAAGTTTTCATATGCTAGAATAGATTCAATAGTATTCAATTCAAAAAGTCACATCATCATATCAAGAATCACTGATAGAAATACAATCACAAGATGGACACAAAATTTATGTTGGGAAACCCTCAAGGGGAAGAAAACCCAGCACAAACTTCCTTTGTATAAGATGTATAAAATAGAACCCCAAAAACAATTGTTCTCCTCCTTCTGTTTTCTCTCTCTCTCTCTCTCCTATGCACTACACACGTGAGTGATTCTGTGTTCAAATAAGAACCACAACTCCTCTATTCATACTAATTGTCAATTGACTTTTTGTACTAGACAAGTCGTCCTGAATAAATTGTCTGGGCTGACTTCACCTAGGAATACTCAAAACAATATATTATATTATTAATTGGGGTATTAAAGACATGACACAAGAGGAGGATTTACCTCATGAATTTATGATGAACAAATAGAATACTAAAACACTATCGCAAGAATAATAACATCTCCCTTGGATTACATCAGTAAAATACATTTAGAATATCCTTTGAAGATACAATATTTCAACACACCCCCTTAACAAAAAGGTTATTCTATTGACAACATCATCATAGAATATAGGAGAACAGAAAGACAATTACAACAATACATTGAGGAGATACATCTTTACGTCACTGAAAGTTTTTCACAATTAGTAACTTAGAACAATTACTCTTCATCTTTTGCATCACATGATCACCTTATCCTTTCTTTGCAGCAATGCATCGATATTTCGATCCTTCAGAGCAGCACTTTGATCTTCTAGATACTTTGTAGCAGTACTTTGATCTTCACATCCTTTTTCAACAGAAATTTGATCTTGTAATCCTTTGTAGTACTTTTATCCTTTGCAGCAACACTTTGATCTTCTTGATCCTTTGTAGTAGAACTTCAATCATTTTGATCCTTTGCAGCAGCACTTTGATCTTCTCGATCCTTTGCAACAACACTTTGCTATTCTGCAGTAGCCTTCTGATATTCTCGATCCCTTGTAGCAGCACTCTGATCCTTTTGATCATTTTTCAGCAACACTTCAATCCTTTCGATCATTTACAACAACACTTTAATCCTTTGCAACCGCACTTTGATCTACTTGATCCTTCATTGTTGTACTTCAATCTACTTGATCCTTTGCCACCACACTACCTGCAGTACACATGATCTATTTGTAGGATGATCAATCTCGATCACTTTAGGACATAAGTCCAAGGATGATGAAATCCTCGATCAGCATGATCCATGAAATCAATTAGCTGAATTATATTACAACTAAATGTAGATCTTGACCGCACCTAGTGTTGGCCCTATCATCTGTGAGGACTCATCCTAGAACATCCATACCACACAAGATAGGACCACTCATAAGTTAATGTTATACTACGGTATCTACACTCACATGTAGGTATACTCTATCATGTAATAGTATTGTCTGTAGAGAAAATCTCGACCGCATACACAATGTCAGCCCATCGTAGAACATCCATACCACATAGGTTAGGACCACTCCCAAGTGAATGTTATACTACGGTGTCCATGAGGACTCATCATAGAGAATCAATACCACATAGGTTAGGAACACTACCAAGCGAGTGTTATTCTATGTCACCTACATATGAATGTAGGCATACTCTCCATACAAGAGTATCGCCTGCATACTAGATCTCGACTACATACACAATGTTAGTCCTAGAATCCATGAGGATTCATCGTATACCATCTAGACCACATAGGTTAGGACCACTCTTGAGAGAGTATTTAATCTACGATATCCACAACTAAATGAGGTTACTCTCCATGAGAGTAACATCTTGCAAGGCCATCCTTAGATATTAAGGAAACTCTCATGAGCAAAGTGTTATACCTGCTATCCTCAAGAGAAGATACTATCGTCTACAATTGAATGTGAGTAATTTCCACGCAAGAGTAGCATCTGCAGGTCTATCCTTAGCCAGTAAGGACCACTCTCATGAATAGATTTTTATACCTTTCATCATCAAGAGAGGATACTATCTTCCACAAACAAATATCATACCATCATCACTATCATCCATCATTTATGTCAGTCTTATCATTACTCCCCCTTTCCTGGGAAATTTCCATATGATCAACCTACTCCCCCTTTGTTTGAGGAGGGTCCATGTCTTCGACTTGATATTCCTTTTTTGAAGAGGGCCCATCATTTGTAGTCCCATCACTTCTCCTCCTTGTGAGGAAATTCCTTCTGAACTACACCAAGCTTGTTGTTGAAATACTCAAACTTCATTCAAGATAGAGGCTTGGTCACTATATCAGCAACTTTCTCATTAGTACCCACATACTGGAGCTTGATGGCTCCCTTTTGTACCATATCCACTATATAGAAATATTGGATTTCTATATGCTTCGAATTGTCATGGAACATTAGATTCTTTGTCATCTCTATGAAACTCTAGTTTTGACAGACAATTACTGTGGTGTCCACCTCCATGTCAAATATTCCTAACATCATCTTTCAAAGACATATTGCTTCACAAAAAGTGGATTAAGCTGCAATATACTTTGCTTTAGCCATGCTAAGAGAAACAATGGACTGTTTCTTACTAAACCCTAAGATCATGGCGATTCCTAGACAATAACATACACGTGATGTGATTTTCCTGTTTGTGGCTCTTCTTTCCCAATCTGAATCCGTATACCCATGCAAATTGTAGTCATGATATCTTCCATAGTACAGTCCCAAATCAATCATAGCTTTTAAGTGCCTCATCACATGATTTGCAGCTATCAAGTGAACCTGTCTAGGTTTAACTAGAAACTGACTCAAGGTGTTCACAACAAAGCATATATATGGCCTTGTGTTCGTCAGATACATTAATGACCCAATAATTTGTCTATAGTGAGTCATTTCCACTAGCGCAGATGTCTCATCAAATAAAAAATTCAAGTTGGTGTCGATGGGTGTGGCCATGACTTTACAATCAAACATATCAAATCTTTTCAAGATTTCTACTGCATACTTTCCTTGATTCAAAAAGATTCCTTCTGGTCTTTGCCACACTTCCAGCCCTAGGAAATAATACATCAATCCAAGATATTTCATCTCGAATTCTTCAACTAGCTTCTTTTTGCAATGCTTGATATGTTTTTCATTTCAAGTCAGAAATAGATCATGCACATACAGTAATAGTATGACTAGATCATCATCCATAATCTTCATATAAATATTAGGATCATCTTTACTCTTGGTAAAGGCCATGCTTGTCAAGAAGCTATCTATTCTTCCATACCAAGCTATATGAGCTTTCTTTAGTCCTTACAGAGCCTTTTTCAACTTACATACATGCGTCTCTTTGTCTTCGAATTCAAAACTTTGTGGTTGTTTCGAAGTAAACCTCTTCCTCAATCAAACCATTAAGGAATTATGTCTTTATATCCATTTGGTGTAAGTCCCACTTCATCATGGAAGCAAGTGCCATGATAGTTCTGATGGAAGTGTACCTTGCTGTTGAAGCAAATGCCTCTTCATAATAGATCCCCTCTTTCTGAGAGAGTCCTCTAGCCACAAATACTGCTTTGTACTTTTCAATACTTCCATTCACAACATGTTTTATCGTGTAGATCCATTTCAAAGAAACCACACTCTTGTGTTTTGGTTTGGGAAATATATCTTAAACATCATTTTTCATGATTGACCGATATTCTTCCGTCATTTCTTCAACCCATTCTTTCTTCTGTGCAGCTTCCTCATATTTTTTGGGTTCTTTTCCTACAAGATCACACACCAAAGCTACATAACTAGAATATGGCTTTGATATTTTGTTGGTTCTTGTGGAGCCTTCCGGTGCTCCATATCTTTCTACTTCTTGTATGATTTCTCTTACCCAAGTATGTTTTCTCTTTCGAGAGATATCCATGGTATGTGGATCCTGAGGATCTAGCATTTCATGATCTTTTCATGCTATTATTTTAGGAGTTGGTTCAGCTTTTGTCCTTCTGGGATGTACATCTTCTTCATGTACTTATTCAAGCTGACACCTTCTGTATTTATTAAGAGCCATCTCTTAATCGAAGGTTACATCCCTACTAATATTGATATGATGAGATCCTAAAATGTATATCCTGAAGGTCTTGGAGACTTCACACTATCCTACAAATAGTCACTTCTTACCAGAAGGATCCAATTTGGTTCTCTTCTCTTTCGGAACATGTACATATACTAGAAAGAAAAATATCTTGAGATGGCTTACTTCATGCTTCTTTTTGGTATACAATTCTTCAGGAGTCTTGAATTCAAGAGCACTATGAGTTAATCTATTTTGCACATATACGGTTGTTCTTGCAACTTAATCCCATAGATGCATAGGGAGGTCTTGGTCATGAATCATGGTCTTCACAGCTTCCATGATAGTTCTATTCTTTCTTTCCGCAACACCATTTTGGTTGGGATTATAGAGATCGGTTAGTTCCCTCTTGATTTTTGACTCCTTACAAAATGCTTCAAATTCCTTTGAAGTGTATTCTCCACCATTATCTGATCCTAGTGTCTTGATTGTCTTTTCTCACTGGTTCTCTATCAAGACTTTGAATTCCTTGAATTTCCTGAACACTTCACTTTTATTCTTCAAAAAATGTATCCAAGTATTTCTTGAATAATCATCAATAAATGTGACATAGTATTTATATGCACTTAAGGATATGGAGGGAATAGGACCACATACATTAGAATGGATTAGATCCACCATACCTTTAGTCTTTGTGTCACTTTTTTGGAAAGGTATTCTTGATGTTCTTTCCCTTTGCACATCCCTTTCAGGTTCCTTCATGTTTGATATTTAGATCTGGAAACCCTATTACCACCTTGCTCACATAGGGGAATGCTTTGTAGTTTATGCGAGAAATTCTCTTATGCCGCAATTCACTTGAGCTGGTAGTATCATAGACAAGGGTTGTCTTTGGATGTCCTTTGAGCTTGTACAGTCCTCCTTCTTCTTCTCCAATGACTACAACATCTTCAAGTGTCTTACCCTTGGACCACATGAGTACTTGTCCATCTATAAAAGAAACTCTATATCCTTTCTTGTCTAGAGCTGAGATGGAAAGTAGGTTCCTTTTCAAACCTGGTACATACAATACTTCCTTCATCTTTATGGAGGTCCCAAAGTGAATCTTGTAGCTTGATTCACCAATACCTTTAATGGGATATTGATAGTCATCTCCCAATGATACCTTCTAGGAGGAGTTATTCTCTTTAATATTTGACAGAGTTTTCTTCTTTCCTATCATGTTCTGAAAGGCACCACTATCAATAAGCGATGTATCTTCTCCAAGTGTTACAAACCAAGAGAGTGCAGAGAATAACACATATTCTTCTACATATTCACCTGTAGTTCTCTTTCGAGGTCTTTATTCATTATCATCTTCATCTAGATGAGCATGATGTCTTTTGTTGTTGTTGTTGTTGTTCAATGATGGGAATTCTCTATCAAGATGTCCTATCTTATGACAATTGTAGCATTGATACTTTGAGTAATCCTTCTTCTTCTTACTTTTTTGGAATTTCTTCTTTGAAGGATTATGATTACTCTTCTTGAAGTTTGATTGATTTCTTTCCTTAGTATGGGTAGCTAGAGCCTGATCATATTATCTGAGAAGAGCTTCTCTATTGTCTACTCTAGCTTATTCTTGTATGCAGTCTTCCCTTACTATGTCAAACATCATACTTTCTTTTTTGGCACACAAATTTTGGATGAATGAGTCCCAAGGTCTAGTGAGGCCATATAGAGTAGTCATAACCAATTCATCCTCATCAAGAGTATCTACAATAACACTTATCTTCTCTTTGATCTGGGAGATCGTTGTGAAGTAATCTTGAATAGATTCTCCTTTGCTCATCTTGGTACCCTTCAATTGAGTTCTTATATTCATATTTATATTGATGTTCTTTCCTTCATAAATTTTGGAAAGTGCATCATACATTTTCTTAGGTGTCTTCTTGGATGACACTTGAGGGATGAAGTGATCCTCAATCGAATCAATAATGATCCTCATTGCCTTGATTAGGTTTTGTCCATGCTCCTCCTTAGCTTTATCTTCTTCAGGTTTTGCAATCTCTTTCTTGATATATTTCTCAAGACCATTCTCTCTCAGAATGAGGCCAATCCTATACTTCCAAGCTAGGAAGTTTTCTAGGCCTTCCAATTTGTCCTCAAGCTTAGTGCTTGGGGCCATCTTGACTAGTAAGTCACTCAAAAATGAAATTGATCAAAAACAGAGATTGAACTTACCAGTAGATGCACTTGCAGGAGGCGACTTGGTTGATCCAATTTCTTTATGGATAACCCTAATATTCATTCTTCAAATCCTACTTGCAAAGTTGCAGCACTGCAGTTTTTTTGGTTCACTTCCAAACTAGGGTTTGGCTTTCCCAAATATATATCCACCCAAAATATTCGATATAGGGATGAATAGATGTGATTTGGGAGGGCACAAATTTCTATGCAAGTAGATCTTTAATATTACAACTTTTACATAAACCCTAATTTCTTCCGGAGAGGGAGGAGGGAGAATTTCACCTTGTGAAAGCTGCTCTAATCAGGTTAGCTTAGATACCATGTTATGCTTTTAAATGCTAGACTAGATTCAATAGTATTCAATTCAAAAAATCACAGCAACATATCAAGAATCACTGATAGAAACACAATCACAAGATGGACACAACATTTATTGTGGGAAACCCTCAAGGGGAAGATAACCTAGCAAAAACTTCCTCTGTATAAGCTGTATAAAAGACAACCCAAAAAACAATTGTTCTCCCCTTTATGTTATGTCTCTCTCTCTCTCCTATGCTCTACACAAGTGATTGAGTCTATGTTCAAATAAGAACCACAACTCCTCTATTTATACTTATTGCCAATTGACTTTTTGCACTAGACAAGTCGACCCCAATAAACTGTCTAGGCCGACTTCACCTAGGAATACTCAAAACCGTATAATATATTATTAATTGGGGTAATAAAGACCCAAAACAAGAGGAGTATTTATCTCATGAATATATGATGAACAAATACAATAGTAACACCCTGTTGGAGGAATAATAACATCTCCGTTGGGCTACATCATTAAAATACATTTAGAATATCCTTTGAAGTAACAATATTTCAACATATGTAAGAGTGGGGAAGTTGGTGAAACATCTAGAAGGTCTTGGAAACCTAGAGACCAACCAAAATATCAGAATTCATCACCACAACCCCCACCCTATTATCATCCCTACCAACAAACTCAACAATGTAACACTTCAAGTTGGTAGAACTGGCCATCCCAGTACCCTCCTCCTCCTCCTTAGTTTCCTTAGCATCAGTATTGGCCACAAGGATGGAGGGGACAAGCATATCCCCCACCACCACTTGTCTCTGTGCCTAATCATCCTTATCCTCAACACTCACCCAATATCCAACATTTTTTTCCTGGGTTTGTGCCTCTAGCTCCCCTTATTGCACAAAAACCTCATCATTTCCAAAATGTAATTCCCCCACGACCTATGTTATTACACGAACTACTGATACCTAACCCAAATAGTAAGCCAAATCAAGCTCTCAACAACATTGAGTTGCAAAATATTCCATCCTATCTTATTTTGATTGCACCTATGCACGAGATCCAATTACGATCTGGAAGTGTTGTGAATGACAAACCCAAGTCATCAGTCGTCATTCATGAGAAGGATGAAGAAGAAGAATATCCCAATGAATTCATGAATGACATTATTTTAAAGGATGTGGATATTTCAAAAATTCCAGTGCATACACATCCTCAACAAGAACCAACTTAGGAACGAAAAACCCCTCCATTTCTAGAACGACTAGCGATAGAAAAACCTGTGATTCCTCGTGAGTATGATATTTTAAATGAACTAAAAAATGTTTGTGTTAAAATTCCTCTATTGCAGTCTATTAAGGATATACCAATTTACAACAAGGTAATAAAGGAAATCTGTATTAAAATACTAGGAAAGAAATAAAAATACCCCCCCACAATTCATGTTATATGAGATATGTCTAAGTGTATGACAGACCAGTCTAGAATTGCAAAATATACAAATCTGGGGAGCCCAATAGTAATTGATATTGTAAATAATATTTCCATTGGAAATACGCTTATTGATATAATTTCTACTATTAATATGATGACCACCATAGTTTTAGAAACTTTACAGTTGGGATAGTTTTTCCAACCTACTACTACAATCCTAGAACTAGCAGACTGCACCACGGTAAAGCCTGTTGGATTTCTGGATGACATTACTATATCGGTAGCTTCATGGGAATACCCCATTGATTTCATGGTTGTAGAATCAAAGGATCCTTCTAAAGGACATCCTATTATCCTGGGAAGACCATGGCTAGCTACTGCTAACACCTTTATAGGATGTAGGGATGGGGAAATGACCATTTCTAATGGGTTGTCTATGTAGAAACTCATTTTATACCCCCCAGAACAACCAGTAACTGAAAAATTTTGGTGGTTAGATTGTTATTTTGGGGATGAAAATTTTGAAGACCTTTCCCTTTCTAGTGATAAATCCTGAGCACTTCAGGATCATACTACTAAGAATGTGTTAAATCAATTTGTTTCTTCATCAACTTGTATAGATTCCCCTCAGTCTTTTGCTCAATTTGATTAATTTTTTGGAGATGAGTTTCAAGAAAATTTGGACCTCTCAACATTTGTGGACACATCATGTGTATTTTCAATTGAAGAGCATACATGGTCTTATACCATACCTTGTGATGGCAACCCTGGAAAATTTCTACACATAAACGCGGGGTTAAGTGAAAGCCAACAAGAGCAGTGGCTCAAGGTCCTTAGAATTCAAACTGGAGAATTTGCATGGGAGTACACTGATATGAAGGGTATACACCCTCACACTTGTATTCACCATATTTACATGGATGCAAGTATACCCCATATAACACAACCTTAGAGGAGGATGAATCCTGCTTTGAAGGACATACTTAAAGAGGAGTTACAAAACTTCTCAATGCTGGTTTCATATACCCAATATCAGATAGTAAATGAGTGTATCCTCTAGTGGTATTACCAAAGAAAGTCATGGGGAAATGGCATATTTTTGTTGACTTCCAAGAGATTAATAAGGCTACTCTTAAAGACTATTTTCCCATTCCCTTTATCGACCAAGTGCTAGATACCTTGTTCGCAAAAAAATACTTATATTTTCTCGATGGGTATAGTGGATTCAATCAGATATCGATAGCACCCGAGGATTAGGATAAGACTACTTTTAATTTTCCCCAGGGGAAGTATTCCTATAGAGTTTTTGCATTTGGCCTGTGTAACACACCTGCCACTTTTCAAAAGGAAGTCTTAGGAATTTTTTATGATCTTATACATGACTGTGTAGAAGTGTACATGGATGATTTTACAACTTATTGTAATACCTTTCAGGAAGTTTTTGATAATCTGGATAAGGTCCTGATCTGATGTCAAGAGACAAACCTAGCCCTTAGCCACACAAAATGTAAAATTTTATTAACAGAAGATATAGTCTTGGGGAATCATGTCTCTTCACAAGGGATCAAGGTAACCCCTGAAAAAATAGAATTAATTGTTAATATTCCCTCTCCAAAAACTCAAAAGGAGGTAAGGCCCTTTCTTGGCCATGCAGGCTACTACTGATGTTTTATTGAAAATTTTACTAAAATAGTTGCACCAATGTTTAAGCTGTTTATGAAGGATGCATATTTCCAATGGACCGAGTCCCGTCAAAGTAATTTTGAGGTCTTGAAAGCTAAGTTCTCAGTGGAACCAATACTTAGGGATCCTAATTGGTCCTTTCATTTCCATATATCCACTGATGCTTCTAACATGTCCATAGGAGGGGTCCTAGGTCAAAAGGAATACCAAGCATCATATGCCATCTACTTTGTTAGCAAGAATTTGACTCCTGCCGAACTGAATTACACTGTTACTGAAAAACGTTTTTGGCAGTAGTCTATGTTATAAACAAATTTGTCCATTAAATTACAGGATATGAAGTTTTTGTACATACATACCACTCTGCCATTAGATTCTTAATGAACAAAACAATTACCAATGGTAGGGTAACCCGATGGATTCTTCTATTGCACGCATTTAATTCACTATCATTGATCAACCTAGTTAAGACAATTTGGTAGCAGATTTCCTCTCTTTTATTCAACATGATGACGGTGATAATCCCGTTAATTATACTTTCCCCGGTGAACATCTATTTGCTGTGTATGTTCAAACTCCTTGGTTTGCAAGCATAGATAATTATTTAGCAACTTGGAAGTTACCAATCCACTTGTCTCCACAAGAAAAATGTCAAGTTATAGTCCAGAGTTCTAACTACTCTTAGGTTGACAATGAAATTTTTCGTATTGGCCTAGATCTTATTACCAGATGATGCGTATGGGGGGATGAGATGACAGAAATCCTCCATGCATGCCATGATGGGCCATGTAGTGGGCACTTTTCTGACAAGTGGACAACATACAAAGTGTTGTATTCTAGATATTATGAGCCAAGAATTTTCAAGAATGTTTCCAAGTATGTTAGAGGATGTGGCAGTTGCCAAAGAATGGGTAGACCTACGTCATCTGATGAGATACCCTTATAGCCTCAATTCATGATTGAGCCTTTTGAGAAATGGGTTCTTGATTTTATAGGGCCAATATCTCCCATGTCCCATAAAAATAAGTATATCATGGTTTGCACGGATTATATCACCAAATGGGTAGAAGCTAAAGGTTTGTTTCGAGCCACAGAGAAATATGTGGTAAAATTTATATATGAAGAGATATTTACTTGGTTTGGTGTACCTAGGGAAATTATCACTGACCTAGGTTCTCAATTTTCCTCCAAATTGATGAAAGAACTTACCAAAAAGTATGGCATCCGACATTGTAATCCTTCTCCTTACCACCCACGGGCTAATGGGCAAGTAGAATCGACCAACAAGGTATTAGAAGCTATCTTAACCAAAACCATTTAGCTACATCATAAGGACTCGGAAGATAGACTCCCAAAAGTCTTATGGGCCTATCAGATAACATGGAGAAACACTACTAGACATACACCCTATGAGATGGTATATGGGAAACAATTTATTTTACCTATCGAATTCCAATTTAATAATTTTCGTATGGTTGTACAATTAGGCATGGATTTGGAAGAGGAACAGAAACAACGAATTTTACATATTAATGAGTTAGATGAGATTAGACAAGATGCACTTCAAAGAACAATGTTAATACAAAATCAATGAAAAAAATGGCATGATAAATTTATTAAACAAAATTAGTTTAATACCAGGGATTGGGAATTACTATTCGACACAAGGTGTAAAAATTTCAAAGGAAAATTAACTAATTGTTGGATGGGTCCATAGGAGGTACTCACAGATTTTGATAATGGGTAAGTAGAAATTAAGACAGTTGATGATTCGCAAATTTCCTTCATTGTAAGTGGGCATAGACTTAGACTTTATCATTGACCAATATCTAAACAAGATTTTGTGCAGAATTCCTTACAACAGAAGGAGATGGAGTTGGTTGAAGAGGAAGTCATTCCTCCTTCTCCCGATTCTTAAATTATTTTGGGTTATCTTCATGTGTATATATGTAAATATACTTTTGTTTTTCTTCAAATAAATAAAATTCATTTCTAACAAGCTGAATGGATTTATACATGGAATTCATTTTTATGATCAGCTTATCGAATTCTGTCAATTAAAGCAGGAAGACTATTTTCCTTTCCCTAATTTTGATAAATTTCATATGACTTTTTTTTGTACATATGTTTTTGTTCTGAATAAATTTTAATCATCTAACAAGTGGATTTGTAGTTTGATTACAAGAGCCTTATCTCTATAATCAGCTCATAAAATATTATCTGAAAAGGAAGTGCTCTAAAAAACGCATAATGCATCCTAACTCCTTCTCTTTTGATTATTGTTGAAAATTGAAAATTATAGGCAAAAGTTAAAATGTTCTTTATATCCTTTCTAACCACTTCTTCCATGATTCCTTTTGTTAATTTCATGTTCCTGCATATGGTATTTGATTCATACATACACATTTTCGGATTTATCATTATAATAGTTGCTTAAATACCTACTCTAATCATCATGTTTTCCAAAGTTCTATATTACACCTATGGCCTACTAGTTCATCCCAGACTCATTATCAATACTTGTCTCTTAAGCATTTTTTTTGAGGTAACCCAAGAGTAAGTGATATTTCTACTTGTGGGGAACATTACTGATCTTTTCTGAGGAAGGGAGACTGAAAGGCCAAGGAACAACTTTAAGTTATTCTCTTTTGACATGATCTATAATTTAGGCTATTATAAATAAAGTTATTCATAAGGTTCACTCTAAAAATTTGAATTGTTGGTTTAGTAGGATTAACACACTCTAGTACCAACTGGCTTCCACATACTAAAATCATTATATGAAGCAAACCTTCCAAGTTACTAAATAGGTTCGCTAGAAGCGGGTCCATTCTAAGCAACATCTTAAACAAGGAATCCCAATAAATGCAAGTAAACCCATCGGGCTACTGAACAGGCTCACTGGTAGCGGGGCTATGCTGGCATGGTACCAAGATAAACCTGTCGGGGTACTAAACAAGCCTGCTGGCATTGGAGAAATATCGGGTAAAAGAGATTTGGTTAATGTATTACTATACACATGACTCATCTGAAGAAAAGAAATGAGTATATAAATACATATGTAGGCCAGTTATTTATACTATCATTAGAGAATGGTCGTAAGTTGGGCTTGGACCCTTTCATCTAATTCAAACAATACCTAGGATATGATTATCCTAGAAATGGGACCCATAACTATATAAATCTCACAAAATCCAGGGTGGACTTTATCTATATTCTTTGGATGACAAGAGATCTTTAAAATGAGTCAAATATGACTAGTTTTCCTATGGCATTTTTCGCATTAGTTATACTATCATTATTCATATGGTATTCCTAAGCACTGTTACTTTTTTTATGAATGTACATATTTGAATCATCTCCATTTATTAGTTAGTATTTCTTTTCTTACGGAAATAATAACAACATTTTAGAATTATTTGTTAAACTATTAATTGGAAATATTTGAATATCAATCAATTTTTCTTTGATGGCTTCAGGACATGCCATATTTTTGGTTTGGGGGAGGGTTAGAACTGTCTTTACTTTCTGATTATTTATAAAAAGATTCATTTATCTAAGCCAAAATGACAAGTGTTCTCAGTATAAGGCATTAAGCAGAAGATTGTTCCAATCCATGATGAATAAAGAAGAGTGCAACTAAAGTTTCAAGAAAACTGGTTTACATCATCCTTTTGTGTGCTGGTAGCCCAAAAAAATTCACTTCATATTCAGCATCACTTAGGTCCAGAAAAGTGCATTTTATATATAGGTTCCATATGAAGGATCAAAGGAAGGGTCGAATGCCGATCCAAATGGAGTGCCGAATAATGATCTGAATCAAACTGTAACATTGTAGCAGGATGATTAAATATGTCAAGGTGTTAATTTCTTTTAGTTTTAATTATGGGAAAATAGTTTAATCAAGTAAACCATACCTATGACTATTAGGTCTCATTTTTTTGCTCATAAAAACACTACGATTTCATTGGGACTCACCTCGACCTCATCCAATGAATCCTTTAACCCCATGTTGATATGATATGATTTCTAGGATCTTTTTGACTATTATTACCCTTACCCTCTCATCAAGTCATATGCAGAAATCATTAGTTTTTCTGTTATTCTATTAATTAAAGTCATTATGATTTTTAAATGCATTTTATAAATCCTATAATGAATAATTCATCCAACTTGTCCAAATTAAACTTTGGACATGGTTGAATAATGCACAAACATATGAAATAATTATTAGGGAACATGATTCAAAGTAATAAACCCTAGTGTGACTACTCAAGCGTGCACAATCACGATCTCACAATCGTTCAAGACACCTAAACAGTTCAATTTTTCAACTCACAATCCTTACCCTTGTTTTTAATTACCTTTGTCTTCACGGAGCCATCCAGATGCCATTCCTTTGTATCCTTTTCAACCCCCTACACTTTTGTCTCTTCTTAACAATTCCTAGTCGCCTCGATCCTGAGATTTATCAAGAATTTCTTCGGATTTTGGAGTTCCAAGAATGGCAGGAGACATTCTTTCAAGCAGGGTAGAACTCATTCCTCCACCTTTTGCAGGGATACTATGAGGAAATTTCACTGTTATTTGCAAAAGGGTTCAACGGTAAGGTGGCCATGGTTGGCTAGATCACCTTTCGAGTGACCAAAGAGTCCATTTCAGTAGCTATTAAGATTTCAAGGGAAGGTTCCCATTGGCACAAACATCTTTTCATCCCTTGGTCATTCCATGATTTCACTCTGAAGCCATATTATCAGCATGTTGAGGGTACAAAAGGGTTTCACAGAGAATTGCTCAAGCGAGAATATCTTAATCCTTTGGCCATTATCATTCGCCTCACAACTTGCCAAGGTAAGTTCATTGTGTTTAAAGATTTCCATTTCTAATTATTGGCACATTTTTTCAAAAAAAGTTTCTTAATTTTCATTGTATTTCCTTAAGATCTTGGAAAAGATGTCGAACTAGGTTAGGAAAAATACGGTCAACCCTATCGGTAGTCTATACCACCATAGTATTATCAAGCTCCTGATCATTCATCAGTTGAAGGAGAGGGGCCAAACCTGGGAAAAGTTTGTATTTAAGGTATTGAACCCTCATATAAATTCTTGAAAGCATCCTTGGCACACTCATGACCATGAACTGAATAAAACCTCTACCAAAGGAAAGAAAAACACTAAAGCAGTGCATATTGATGAAGATATTTCTGGATCAAGTCAGCATGGCCATTCACCCAAATATGTTGACCCCATGACCACTGAATTTCCATAGTATTCACAAATCCCCACCAATAATAGGAAGGAAAACCGTGTTCATACCACTGTTCAACCTATCCCTGAGTTTGTTCATCTAGATAGTTCGATTTCCCAGGTGGATGAACCTAGTCCTGACTCACCCCTATTTACAATGGCTGGAATTTTGGCTAAGTTGATTAAATCCTCTACTCTTGAGCTTGTTTTTGCATCTTCTCAAGGAACGGGTCCTGAAGAATGAGTCCCTTCTATTGACCTTGGAGCACCATCCAAAAATTCGAGTTCTCCTCTAGGTTCTGAGTGCCCTGCAAAGCCATTTAATCCGAATCAGCAAGAAATAGATCGATTGACTCAAGAATTAGCACAATTGACAAGCCAAAATAAAAAATATGCCGAGATTGTTGTTGATCTTCGTCATGAAAAAAAGGATCTACGTCTTCAAGTCAAGGCTATTGAAGATCTCAATAAGGCCATAACCTCTTCACATGACTCTCGTCAAGAAAGGAACAACATTCTGAAGGAACAAGCTAGGAAGTTGAAATCCAAATTTATCATTCCCTCTATGAAGTCGAAGGTAGTTTCTATCGCAGCTTAGCCTTCTTCCTAACTTCCTCTTTTTTTTTCTCAGTGGGACCTAGCATCTCTCCGGTTTGGGGCAGTGTTGATGCCCAATTTTGTCATCATTTTTTGTTGTTAAATTACTCTGTCGGCATTACTTTTGTCACTTTTTGGCATACTTCTTGCCATTTTGTAGTTAAACAGTAGTCATATATATAATTAGGACCTTATTTCGAACCACATAAAGTATCCATTAAGCTCCATAATGATTCTTAGCTTTCATTTCTTTTTGCTTTAGTTTTCTTTTTGAATTATGTTTCTTTTATATCTGGTTTCATAATTTATTACTTCTTTAGAACTTGTCAACTTCAGTCCTAGTTTAATTTAATTCATTCTTATGTATATTGATTTTAGATTAAAATTGTTAATTTCATTCTCTAAAAAGTACATTAGTTATTTATGGTTTGATCATCATTTCTAGTACAAGCATATAATCTATTCTCCTTATTTTGTAGTTGATGATGATGTTCATAGGATACAATTTGATTCAAAAATGATATCTTTATTAAGTTTTCTACTTGCTTCTAGATTACATTTTCCAAGTCATTTTCCATATGCTTAGATTTCCTTAAAACTTGTACTAATTAGTATACTTTATAAGATAGCATAATTGTTTGCATGTTTCCGATTTTAGAATAGTGATTAGACATACATGTTCTTGGTTCCTTATTAATATAATAGTTTTAATTAGAATTCTATTTCAAAAGAATAAATTACAATGTTTACAATCACTTGTAATTTGACACTTTTTAGTTTGCATCTGTTTGTAGAATTTAAATTATATTTACTTCCATTCAGTTTCCTTGTTACCTTTGAAAGTCATGTTGATACACCTTCTCTAGTTCCTGTCACATTTGATATATATCCTTAGAATCCTCAATGGGAATGGAACTAGATAATTCATCTTAGTTTTGAGTGTTTGTTAAATGCATGTATAGCTTAACTATACTTTAATTTCGATCAAGTCTTGTTTCTTAGAATAGTATTGTTTACATATTTTCAGTTATTGTTCATAGAGTAGAGTAGTATATATTGATACTACTCTGATCTATTGGTTTTGGTCAAGTCTAATTAACTTAGTAGTTGTATTTCTGAAGTTTGACTCGGTTTTTCATTTTGAAATATCTTTCAATATTTTCTTTATTAAAATATTTCTACGACATCCTAGCTACCCTTCTACCTTAGCATATATTTTGTGTCATCAAAGTTTAGAAACCCTAGTTGATAGTTAAATATTTGGTGAATTAATTAAGACAATAAAACACCCAACACTTACCACGTGGATTTCTTAGTCCATGTGGAGTGTATGAATAACATAATCAAATGTACAGTACCTGATGAGGTCTATATGGCCTCCATGATGTTTCTTGGTTTTTGGAAGGGACTTGGCTCAACCGCATTATTGAAATCCATGACCATGTTGACTCATTTTGATGGACATTCGTTTTGACCAGATGGCATTACTCCCTTTGTCCAATTCTAGTTGGAAGGGAAGACCATGTCAATCGAGGTTGACGCACCTCGTGACTACAACATTTTACTAAGTCAAAATTCGATTTATGCTATAAAAACGATCGTGTCTTCTGTTTTCTGTGTAATTTGCTTCCTTTTTAGGATCAGATTGTCATGATTGACCAAATGCATTCGATAGTTCCAGTTTTGTTGCATCATCAGGATCCACCATCCCATTTATTGCCAATTATCAACCACAACTGACAATGTTGGTGTTGGAATGTATTAATCATTGATGGGATATTTTAATATTGCACTGCAAATCTTAACGATTAATTCCACTCTTTGTAGTGATTCATCGTCGTTGAGTTTGATCCCATTTTGCACTTCGTATTTGGAGGATCCTTGGACTCTCCCTTCTCTGAGCACATCGGATCAAGATTCTAGACCTACCAAGATGGACATGTTGTTTTATGAAATGGATATTTATTATCAACATATTATTGATCCTATTGTAGATTATTGTAATCTCACATATCACATAAGGTTACCAATAAAACACATTAAAAGCATACATACATAACAGAGAGAAGAGATAAGACCAAGTAAGTGGAATAATAGATTATATTATCATGAAAGGCTCCAAACAATATAGAGAACTGAACCGAGTTCTCATCTGGCTCAACAACCTAATATATATGAATTACAAAACAGTTACAAATAACTACCTATTGGTTCAGTCAACCAACATGACCTTATGTGGCTGACCTGATCTCTAATTAGTCAACTGATTGACTTAGTCAGCTAATCGACTAAGTCGGCTATCGTTCTAGTCGGCTTATCGACTTTCTCCTCCAACATCTCCCCCATAAACAAAATGTTTCTTCGTCCCAAAGAAACAGGGAGGTACCAAAATTTCTTTGCCTGTCATAAGTAGTTATTTCTGTGTTTGATTTTCATGGGCTGTGAAGTTTGATGGTTGGTCTCTTTTGTACACAGACTTCAACAATTGCTTCAGTTGTTACTACTAGCTGATGTTGGAATTCCATCCAACTTTGCAATACTTTTTGAATGTCAATGGTTAATGTAGTTAGACTTGATAATATCAACATATTTTCTTGAATGGAAAGTTCTACTATTCTTTCCATGTCAGGGCCCATAAACTGGTCCTTTTCCTCTACAGTTTCAAAAAGTTGTTTCATCTGTGGGCAGATGATGTCTAATTTTTCTAAACTTGGAATTGCTTGCTGCACCCACTGATGTTCTTGTCGCTCTTGCTTCTATAATTTGGTTGTTTCAAGCACTATTTGATTTTCAATTGTGCTTCTAAGTGCTTCCTCTGTGCTTTTTCTCTTCTCCAGCACTTGGATTTCTTGTCGGGTCTGCCAAGTTTGCTGATAGACTTGCCCATAATAAGAAGGCCAGTATCTTATTACTTCTTCTATAATAACCGACTCCTCCATGTGATCTTGGAGTAACTTGTATGCTTCTACAAAAGCTGTATGTTGTTGCATCAACAATCGAGCTATTTCTTCTTTTTGTTCCTCTCTTGTGTCGATTCTGGATAGATGGTTAGGACCGACATTTAACTTACCTGGTTTGACGATGACTTCGAATTCGAATTGTTGGAATAGAAGTAGCCATTGAAAAATTATTCCATGGTGTAGAGGCTTATTTACGAGGTATTTTAGTGCTTGGTGGTCGGTGTAAAAGATAAATGGATTAGCTAGTAGGTAGTGTCGATATTTTTGTAGTACGAAGACCATTCCTAATGCTTCTATTTCTATTGTCGAATAGTTTCTTTAAGCTTTATTTAGTTTTCTACTACTGTAAACTATAGGGTAGTCCATTCAATCATCTCCTAGCTGAGCTGGGATTGCTCCTATTGCTAGGCCTGACGCATCGATGTGTACATGGAATTTGGTCGACTAGTTTGGAAACCTTACGATGGGTGCTTCAACTAGGTTTTTTTTAGTTTTTCAAATGATATGTTTCACTCCTCTGTCCAATCAAACTCCTGATCCTCTCTTAGCAGTTCTTCCAGTGGGTATGTCATATCTGAATAGTGTCTTATGAATTTTCTATAATATCTTATATGACCAAGTAGTACCCTGACTTGTTCTGGATTCATCGGTGGTTTTAAGTCGAGGATGATTTTTATTTTTGTGATGTCGACTTTAATACCTTATTTACAGACAATGTGTCCTAACAATATCCCTATGGGGGTCATAAATATACACCTCTTGATTTTTAGAGATAACTGGATTTATGAACATCGTTCCAAGATAATCCTTAGCCATTTACAATGGTCTTTCAGTGTAGATTATATTCTCCAATCGTCAAAATATACTGCCATTGTTTTGTAAATTTACTCCTGAAATGTTTTAACCAAAATCCTTGAAAAGACTTCTGGTGCATTTTTAATTCCAAAAGGCATAATCCTGTAAGCAAATGAGCCAAATTCACATACGAATGTTGTCTTTTTCTAATCTTCTTTGGCTATTGGTACTTGATTATAACCTGAGAATCCATCTGTAAACGAGTAGCATTCATGTCCTGCGACCTCATTTAAGATTTCATCTACATAAGGAGTTGGAAATGGGTCTGTTAATGAAACTTTATTGAGTTCTCTGAAGTCGACATAGATCCTTAGCTTGGTTGGATCATGTTTCTTTGGTTGAACCACCATTGGACTTGCCCATTCTGATTGGTCAATAGGGTAGATAATTCCTGCTGCAAGCATGCTATCAATCTCTTTCTTGACTATCTCTTTGTATTTAAGAGCTAGTTTATATGGTCTTTTCTTTACAGGCCGAACATCAAGTTTAATATTGATCTTCATTTCATCCATTTCATGTACTAGACATTTGAGATCCTTATGGTCTCTAGAAATACATCCTGAAATTATTTCAGTAGGTTTACTATCTCTGTTGTTTGTGCTTCAGTCCAGTAGTCTCCAATTTTTGCTATTTTTGGTTGATCATCGTTTGATATGTCAACTTCTTTGATTTTCACTTTAGCGTCTAACCATTCAGGGGATTTTTTCTCATTTATTAGTCGACTCCCTTCTTTAAATTGTGAAAATGTAGCAGGAAAGTTTGCTGCAGTCATTCGATCGATGTCTTCCTTGTCTATTGTCTCGACTTTGAATATTGTGTGAATTGGTTTTTTTGTTTTAGCATGGTTAGATTTCCATCTAAAGCTTTTCCATTTTAAATTTTCATTTTCCATTTGTAGTCTTGTTGATTGTGGAATTGTCCTGGTTTGTATTTTATTGCATTTTGTTGTTAGTCGGTCATGTTTTAGGGTTTTGTTTTCTGTCAGTTGTATAAATGCTTTGATCTGTTTTGTTGTTTCGACCAAATTCTCATTTTGGGGTACAAAGTTGAAATCTTTGATAAAATTCTCTTTGAGTTCATGCCATAGGAATGTTTCACCTCGAGCTTCTTCCATTTTGTACCATTTGTTTGGCACATCGGAGAGTGTTGATGAGAATAGGTGTGGCCATGTTCTCTCATATTTATATCCAAGTCTTCTCCATTCTTTTTCACATGTCTTCATGTGGTTTTCTGGATCTTGTCCTTGGGTAAATATAGGTATCTGAGCCTGGTTGGTTAACTTCCTTCCTCCAAATCTTTCTACAAAAGAAGTCAAAGTTGTTGTCCATGTCTGCAATCTTGAATGATGGGTATCCCACCATCTAGCAGCTTGTCCTGTAAAAGTTTCCACTAAGCTTTGTAGTCGGCCATGTTCACCAATGTTCCTAGATACTTTCTCGACGTGCATAACTGGTGATTCTCCTTCTTTATATCTTGGGATTTTTGTGATATTTATATTTGTTGATTTCAAGGTAGGATATTCCCTAGTTTTCTTCTCAATTTTTTTTGGGATGATGGACAACACAAAGCATTGTTTGACTGGTTTCTTCTGTACTTTTTGAATGGTCTAGCATCCTATTGCTTTTGTTTCATAGTTTTCAACCTCCCAATCATATAGTTCTGCGTCTGAATTGTATCCTACTGAGTCTTGGTTTCCTAAGTAAAGTTCAACATACATATTAGGTTCTGTGTAATATTCATTATTCTGTATCTGGTATAGTTGTCGGATGTCAACTTCTTCATCAATTGGTTCTGTCCAAGGTTCTCCTTGGGATGGATGAATAGGTACAATGACTTTTTGTCCATTCCCTTTTAATTTTATTCTTTCTTTGTCTAAGGATATTGAGGATTTCATTTTTCTCCTCCAAAGTCGACCTACTAACGCTAGGAAGGAGATGGATCCTTCCTTAGGGTCAATAATTTCAAAGTCGACTTTGTTCAATATTCATTTTATCGTTGTGTCGACATTTTTCCAGACTCCAATAGGTTCAATTAGGCCTTGGTCGGCTAGTTTCAGGTATATGCTTGATTTGTATAATCGAGGTCTACCTAAATGTTCCCATGTGTCTCAAGTCATAATATTTACCTATGATCTGAAATCAAGCACGACTTGTCGGACATGGTATCCTTCGATTTCCAGGTCGACAAGTGGGTCGGCATCACTTTTATCTTTTTTATTTAGACTGCAAATTCTCTTTGTTTGTTTTTCAGTGTTGTTGTTGTGTTTTATTTTATATAATAAGTCAAAGAATTTAGATACTGAGTTATCTTTTTGTACTAAGTGTATTAACTCTTTTATTGTGTTATGTCGGTTGTCATCATCTTCTTCTTATCGAAAAAATTCTCTAAATACATTTTTTGCATCTTTATATATTTGTTTTTCTTTAACTGGGTCAGGATAAACATTATTTTATTTTATTTTTCTTATTCATGGGTTATCATTCCCAATTTTTGTCCCTTGTCGGGTAACTATATGCAAATTATTTGTATTAATTATATCATATTTTTTCACACACGACAAGACATTAACATTTTTCTTCTTGTTTATTTTTTCAAGCATAGTAGGGCAATCCTCTAATGAGTGATCCCTCACTCCCCAACTAGTATAGAATTTTAGGTCAGTCCTGTGCTTGTATGGATAGTCTACATATCAGTGTCCTTCCTTGTAACATGTGAAACATTGGATGGGCTGACGTGGTCGGTTGTCTCGATTCCCAGAGAATCGACCTTGACTTCCATATCCTCCACGTCGGTTGTTGAAGCGGTTTTCGTATCGATGACCTTCGTATCTTTGATTATTTTGGTCATTTTGTGCATTTTTTCGTTGTTCATTGTTCTATGCGACTACATTAGTCTGGTAGACTGCGTGATAATTCTGTCAATTTTTCAGGTTTAGATGGCAGTAGAACTTGGCGTGATTCTTTGTTTTGCAGATAGTGCACAAATATGCTTTGCCCGTTTTCATGTTAAACGGGGAATCTTTTATCGTGTGATCACCATGGTCTTGGAAAATGTCAAAAAAACACTTTGTTTGCACAAATCGAACATCATGTCAGCTGATATCCTGTCAACAGTTGTCTTTTGAATGTCCAGTCATTGAACATTTCGTGCACCAGATATCTTGACTTTGAAGGTTTAGCTATTTTAATGATTTCTGTAGGATCTCAAGATGTTCCTCTAGTCTATGATCTATAGGGTATACTGGAATATCTTCATCCATTTCTACTTTTAGAGCTTTAGTAAGAGCATCTTCATAAGTTTTGAATGTCTCCAGACTTATGTGTCAATGAATTTTCTGTGTCAGGCCTGTAAGAAACCATTGGATTAATAGTTGCTCATCAATGACATAATCTAATTGGCTCAGAAGGTCTTTCCAACGTTTGTCGTATTCGTGGACAGCTTCTCCTGAATTTTGTGATGTTGTCTTCAATTTCTTAGCCGACAGATGTTTTGCATCTGGAGTTTTAAAGAATGATAAAAATTGTGCTTTGACTTCTACTTTAGTTTCTCTGGGGGTTCTTTCGCAAAAGGTCATATACCATGTTAATTCCATTTTCCTTAAGGCACCAATGAACTGCACCATCTATCTTTCTTCATCTATAACTTGGTTTTCCTCCCATGTCCATTCACAGATAAACCAATGTCATCTGGGATCCTTGTCACCCTCATATAGAGGGATGTGTGCTAACTTGTGACCCATGTCTGAGTCACTATCACTGTCTTCTTCAGGTGGTGGTGGTGGTGGGGGTGGTGGTGGGGGTAGTGGGATGTTTTTATTCCTTTGTGCAGAGCTATTGTCAACAGAACTCTCATTCCCGTCGGTTGTCTTAGTTGTCATTTCTTCATCGACAAGCAGTTAGTCAAGGTTGAATTCTCCTATCGATGTCCAACTGTAATTATTTGTCTGCAGCTCCAAATTTTATGTATCTTCCAAAGCTATATTTGGAAGGGGGGGTGCTCCTTCATTTGTCAGGTAAAGTAAGTGGATACTTCGGTTGGAGGGTATCGCTTGAAGCGTGACCCAATTTCCTTCTTCTGGTCAATGGATAAGTATATCATTATCATTGTTTCTCTCGTTGTCTAGTCGGCTCCAAATACCAAAGTCACTAGCTCTTAATCTAAGGTCCTCCTCGATAATGATTTGTACCCTGGTACTCGGATTCATCGAAGATAGAGGTCTTACCTCCTAAGGAACTTCTAATTGGAGAGCTTCTCACTGCTCTATCCATAAATCTTCTTCCATAGGGGATGCTTCTTCTTCCATGCCTTCTTCTTGTCGGTCATGACCTGACTCTGGTGGGTTTCTCTCTTGGTCTGTCACCCTGGTACTCATTCCTCTTTGCAGTGCTATAGCTCTTTCTCTTCTTTCTTCCCTTCTTTGCAGCTTCTTCTCCCTCTCTATTTTATGTAAGTCCACTGTACCTTTGCGTGACACTATCCTTTCGATTTCCTTTTTAGGCCGACTTCTCATCATTGGTGAATGGTATCTCCTTAGTTGACTAGATTCCTCTCCACTTTACCCTGACATATGACCAACTACCCCCCCATTTCCTGCCCGATGCTTTAGAAATCCTGGATAGTTCGGTTTACTTGCTTAGGAAGTATTCCCACTCCCTTTCGGCAATGAATTTCTCCCACTTCTTTTGTTTCTTCGCCTAGTTAGTATTTTGTGGCGGTTCACGTAGTAATGGACGAGGTTCAACGATATGATCCACTCATTTCTCTATCAGGAACTTGAACAACAAGGTCGGTAAGGAACACAAGAATTGCTCGGTGAGGTCTATGTAGAATTTATTCTAGATAGTTTCCACTGAAGTTATTTCTTCTATAGCTTCTTCCTCGCAGAATTCGTTGGTGATGTTTTCAAACCACTCCGACAGGTTTTCCCTTCCCCCTCAAATCAGTTTTTCTAGCAGCTGTTGATATTTAGTCGATTCTGGCTTTTTCATCTAGGAGTTTCTTCAAAAGCTGGGGCACTGATTCTACAAACTTCTCATGGGTTTCAGTAAGGAACCTTTCCTTTGCTTAAGCTGTTGTTAATCTATTTCTTCGTGCATAATTTTGCAAGTAGTTTGCTATTTTACGCTCCCACCAGTCCTTAATCTCCTGTTCCGATATCATATGCTTGTATACATCTTAGACATGTACTACCGGTAATAGAACCAATATTGTGATCTCACAGATCACATAGGGTTACTAATAATACACATTAAAAGCATACATACATAACAGAGAAAAGAGATAAGACAAGTAAGTGGAATAACATATTATATTATCATGAAAGGGTCCATACAATACAGAGAACTTAACCGAGTTCTCATTCGGTTCAATAGCCTAATATATATGAATTACAAAACAATTACAAATAACTACCTATCAGTTCGGTCAACCGACATGACCTTATGTGGCCAACATAATCTCTAATTAGTCGGTTGATCGAATTAGTCAGCTAATCGACTAAGTCGGCTATTGTTCTAGTCAGCTTACCGACTTGCTCCTCCAACATAGATCCAGGTCCTTCCTCTTCGCAAATGGAGGAGGAGGATCTCTTCGCACTACCTGCTTGGGCAGTTGCGTCATCATTCTCACATGACTTCCTCCATGATTTTTTTCTTTTAGATGAAGTGATTCTCGAGGCCATGAATTGTTCGGTACAACCTTGGGAGGAGTTACATCATCTCTCTTACCTCCTCCGGGAGTTCTAATAGATCGAGCATGATGAATTTAGATCGACACTTAGCGAGAAAGTTAGTTGTCCCATGCGCCCATTAGGAACTCATGGTGTATATGTTAAAGGGAACATGCCAAACTTGTCACATACAATCCCTATCAACATTTCTTGGATTCCTGGAAAGATAAAAAATGTTTACATTGGGGCAGATTGTTCTTCCGATGATGTTAAGGCATACACTAAGCTTTTTAAAGAACTATGCAATGTTTTTGCTTGGTCATATGATGAGATTCCACGAATAGACCTGTTGTTGGTAACAACAGATCCCATTTTAATACCTCTAAAATGGGGTACCCTCGATATTTAAATTGAATTTTGAATCCATAATCTTCTCATGGGAATCCTTAAGGTGTAAGTATAGTGTTTTGGACTTAATAAAATTTCTTCATAAGCCTTGTTTTTTTCAGTTTTGTGGAATTTGGAAGTGCCTTTTCCTTTATAAGTATTTTTTTTCATTCCCACAACCTGCATTCCGCATTCCGTAAAGGTGGATTGCAGAAATACCTTTTTTGGAGGTTTATTGTAAATTTTTTTCCTGACTTCTGCTTTCCGCTAAGGAAGATTGAGGGATTCTCAATTCTCTTTCAATAAAAATTTGTGTTTTCAACTTCTACTTTTCACTAAGGCAGATTGTGGAAGGAAGAAATCTCTTTTTTCACAGTAAAACCTTTATATTCTATTTCCGACTTCCATTTTCTGCTAAGGTGGGTTGCAAAAAGCTGAAAAGTCATTTTCACACTTTTTGTTTTTCATTTTTCCACTTTCCACATTCTTCCTATGCGGTATGTGGAATGAAGAAGTTTAATAATTTGTCTTGGTAAATAATTTTCTTTTCAACTTCTTCTTTCTGAAGGAGGAATGCGAAAGGAGGAGACTGCAAAATCCAAATCTTTCTTACTTTTTAACTCCCACATTTTAATTCCTTGCCTCGATCTCAGTCGTTTGTTTATGCTAGATCAATTTTTCTATTGAGTTTTGGGTTATTTAGACTGTTCGAATTTACGAAATTTTTACAATTTCAATTGTGTTTCCTTACTGTGCTTGAACATTTTTACTGCGTATTTTTCTTTCTTGAGCTCACGAATTTTCTGGTTCTCAAATATTCCTACTGGTAAGTATTTTCCCTTCACAACCATTTTTTTCTGTTAATTCTAAAATGTAGTATATTTTTAACCATGGTTGCTAAATTTCAATCAGAAATGGTTTCCACCATATCTAGAAGTACCAGGTAAATTTTTTCTCTACAGAAGCAGAAGAGAAAAGAACCCAATGCTGAGTATTTACTGATACTAGTGGGTGTGTCTCTCAAACCCTGCATTTGGACTAGTCAAGGATTTACACCATTTTTGAGAAAGACGATTTCTCAATAGTTCCCCATGACCAGCCCACATAAGAAATAATTCAGATTTCTAGGCTCCACTGCGTTGCTTCATGACCTCCCTTCATTCCTTACATGATCCCTAGTTAAGTGGGCATTGGATAACGCAAACCCTAACAAACATATCTTTCATGACCATGTTCATACTCCAGTGGCCGCCTCCCATCCTAACATTTTTTCCAAGTATTATGCACTTGGACCTCCCAGACAGCTTCTGAGTTCCATATTTCTCGACAAAGCCATTTCCTGGTTCAATTATGAGGAGGTAGTAATATCTTGGATGGAAAATCCAACTGAGTATGTTCTGAAACCAACCAATTATTATCCCATTTCTTGGTTTATGGAACCCTTCTCATTGCTTGTGTTGATGTTTTACCATTTGTATGGGTTGGAAAATTGTTCACTGTTCAAAGCTGAATGGGTTCCAGTAGCCCATCATATTCTGGTTACAGGTGAATCCTTCAATTTGGCACAGATTCTATCTTTGAATCTAAAGGAAGAGATTGAAAAAATACCAGAATACCTCAGCCACCAGGAAGCCAATATTTTATATGTCTGGATATGTAATGAATGTGTTATGCATGACTTATTCTTTTCCCACATTAGGTTGGAATTGGAAAAAAAATTCCCCATCGGTACACATTTATTGTTCAAATATGTTGGAGGACAATTTCATCGCTCAAGTTGATGAGATTTGTGACATGTTTCTTGGGTTAATGTATCATAAAATTTTCAAGGAAGACGCTCGGGCATTTTTTGAGAGAGTCAGAGCATTGATTGCATTAAACGGTGATTGGTATGTTGGAGAGTATTTCTCCTATATCAAAATTTGGGGCGGTAAAAAAGTTCATCTAATGCCAAGGATAGTTTCATATCGTATGGTATTACAAGAAATAACCTATCATACTATCATTGATGGGTTTTTTCCCAAGCTTGCACAGCATAAAAGAAAGGCTTGGCCTAAGTTTCCATTGAACTTAAATTCTCTTGTTATGCAGACTTCCACCCATGAAATTGTGCTAGGTAAAGAGATTGCTAATATGAATCTTGGGGAATCCACCAAAAATCATATTTGTCCAATATCATTGTCCGGGAACATGGTAAGTTTCAGTATGCTCGTGAGGATGAGCCTAATGATTCCATTTACAAAGAAGCTATAGATTTTCAAGAAGAAATGAGCAAGATTGTTGATCCAGATGTGAAAGCTCATATCTTGAAGTATCAAAAGGACCTCGAATATTCCGGCCTCCACTTTAGAAAGGTGAAGCTATCCATAGAGGAGAAACTTCAGAGGTAGAACATAGAGAAGGAAGCAAACAATCAAGAAGGAAGCTCTATTGCTGCCCTTTCTACTTAGTCAAAGGATAAAGGTAAGGATGTATTGGAGACTCCTGTAAGAACCCAACCTTCATAGATGTTGGAGACCCTTCATAAAGGGGCATATTTCAAGAGAAATATTGAGAAGCTTAGTTCTCAGTTGCAGACACAAACAAAATAGGTTGAACCTCATCCCAAGAACAAGAAAACTAAGATTTGTTTTCAATAGATACAACTACAAGAAGCACCAGTTGTTCACCCACAATAGATACCTCAGGAAGTACCTAGGAAAGAACAACTAGCTCCACCAACTCAACTTGCTCCTCAAGAGCAAGTGCCTATGCAGATCCCCCCAAATCAGCAGGTAGAACCTCCACCACAAGATGAAATTGAAATTCATGAGATTCATAGTGACTTGGAGGAAGAAAGTTGGCCTTATACATTCCCTATAAATATACTTACCTCCAAGACATCTTTTGATCCCAACACCCAGACGCCTGAGAATATTTTTGATTCATAATTTTCTCAGTTTTATTTTCTGAATTAAATTTATCACCAATTCTTGAAGCTACCACTAGCAATCCCACGGTACTAGTTGATATACCTAGTCCTACTCCCCCCCTTACTTCATCTACTCTTTCCACCCCCTTACTACCTCGCAGTACACAAACATCACTTCCCTCTCACCTTCCTCAAATAAACATTCCTTTCATTTCTACAATCCATTATCCCCAAATTAATACATATACATTCAATTATTTATCATCTTTTTCACATATTTTCCCCACTTATCCCATGATTATTACACCCATTAGTGTGGATCATCACTCGATCATCATCAATTCTAGATCATCACTAGATCATCATCAAGTATGGATCATCACTAGATCATCATCAACTCTGGATCATCATTGGATCATCATCAAGTCTGGGTCATCACTGGATCATCATCAAGTCTGAATCATCACTGGATCATCATCACTTGAGCATCATCAAGTTTAGATCATTACGGGATCATCATCAAGTATGGATCATTACTAGATCATCTTAGGTCATCATCATCATTGCTTCCTATATCTTGAATAGATGGTGCTATCTCTCAATTCTACTCGTCATAGGAAGTTCTACATAGCCAGCCCTTTTTCATGTTGGTTGTAGGCCTAGCCTCCATGTAGGTATTAATATTCTTCAGCACTTATATCTGACCATGGGAGGAACACATCCAAGAACCATGTCAGAAAATCCAACCCAACACTTACATATGACCATGGGAGGGACACATCCACTACCATGTCAAAAAGACACACCCAGCACTCACATCGGACCATGGGAAGAACACATCCACCACCATTTTAGAAAGGCCCAGCACTTACATTTGACCATGGGAGGAACACATCCAAGAACCATGTCAGAAAGGACCAGCACTTACATTCACCAACATGATAGGACACACCTACTATCATTTGTGAAAAGGCCCAACACTTACAACCATCAGCATGATAGGACACACCTACTATCATCCGTGGAAGGGCCCAACACTTACAACCATCATCATGATAGGAAACACCTAATATCATCTATGGAAGGGCCCAACACTTACAACCAGTGGCATGGCAGGACAAAACTACTACCATCCATGGAAGGGCCCACCACTTACAGCCAGTTGCATGGTAGGACACAACTACTACCATCCATGGAAGGGCCCGACACTTACAACCAGTGGCATGGTAGGACACAACTACTACCATAAGGGATCTACACTTACAAATGACCATGGAAGGTGTAACGTCCCCGACCCTCCAACCGACGAAGACGATGCTACCAATCTCTGCTATCTACCCGGGAATTTAGCCCCATAAAACATAAAATAAAAATGTATTGAACCAAGATACACAGATGCCTAAATAATTAACATTCAGTGGAAGCAATTACATTTAATTCAAGAATTCAACACATTTTAGCATATTGATAATAATTCACATAAACTATATAATTGCATGAGTAATCACACAAGAATACTTATCTTCGAATGAAGCTCCCCACAACCAGCTATGTCGCTGTAACGTTCCACCCAACCATAGGCCAGTGTGCTCCTTAATCTCTCAGCAACACTACCACCCCCGAGATGGGCATGATTTCCCTAAGGAAAAGGAAACTAAGTAGACTCACACATAGACAAATATATGTCAAACTCAGTCAAGACAAATCCATGTTTGGGTTTATCAGATTATTAGGAGATGGAAGCATTATCTGCTAAGCTAGTGGGCTCATTGAAGAGCTAAGGATGCCTACACCAGAACTAGATTGACTCCTAAGACATCCACACGCACCCAACACAAGGAATCATTTCCTTCTCTGCTACATAGTCCCTTAGGCCATGAATTCCATTCCAGTGCTATTCAGGGGGTGTAGAGAAGAGAGCCAACCCTCTAGTTTTGTCTATGAGGCTCCTAGAAAACACTAGGTTTGTCAAGCAAACTCATTCCCACTCCTACAAAGTCCAAAGACCAATTGCACACACAACAATATACACCATTCCTGGGTTTAGGAAAACAATTTGGCCACAGAATTAATTTCCACAGAGGGTAAGAACAACCCACTAACAACAAAACGTATCCTAGGGGCATTTTGGCCTTAATGTGGACAAAACCGAATAGCATACACAATAATTACAATGCTGGGAAATACAAAAACGATTTTCATCTTGACAACCATTAGGGAAATGCAACAAAAAACATTGGGGAAGAAACCCAACCGCAAGAACATCACAAACCAAAATTCTTAGCCACTAGGAAAAATGAAGAATGTCTGTCCACGTGAGGAAGAAATACACTGAAATCCAAAATCATGGATTTCACACTCAATAAATACCCAGTCTCTTGAGGGAGCCCCAACATGGGTGAATGATAATGATAAAACCTCCCAGGAGCCCAAATCATGAAGGAATAACACACAACTAACAAAATTGTCAAGGTGAAAATAGCTCCTAAGCTTCCCTGCGTGAGCAAATGAAGAACATCCATGTATGAGCAAATGGCATGCATTTTTGGGTGATTACTTGCCCCAAAAGTCAAAATTGGTTTTCCCCAAAAATGGGTTTTCCCCAAATTTGAAATTGCTGCCCATAATCTTCCCATCCCCATGCAATAACTAACTCAACCACATTCTGGCAGAATTTAATGATTGGGGAAAACAAAAAAATGGGTAGTTGACTGATTGATGGGTTCTCCCTTTGGCATTTGGATTTTCCCCATTGAACCAAAGGTTTAAATATTTTCCCTCCCTATTCCTTAGGAAAATCATGCCCCCATATAATTACTTATTGCATAGACATAGCTGGTTGGGGTTTTTAATTAAAAAGCATATTTACATGATGCCAAAAATTATAATGTGTTGAATAGCATGAAATATAACTTTGTCAACGATTTCAATTGCTGTAACATAAAATGATAAATCGATGGTGGGGATTTTTCCTTTAGCTCCACACCACGATTAATTAAAATATATACATCATATACATTAATGCAACGGGGTCAAAACCGGGGTGTTACAGAAGGAACCAATCCTACCATATCAGAAGGGCTCTACACTTACATTTGAACATGGAAGGAACCAATCCTGCCATGTCAGAAGGGCTCTTGGACTCATCACTTCCCTTTGGAGGGAATCTCGATTTGGAGAACACCAAGCTTCTCCCTCAAGTACTCAAACTTCACTCTAGCTAATGTCTTGGTCAACACATCAGCTATCTACTCATCCATCGCAACATACAAGAGCTCCACTGCTCCTCTCTACACCATATCCTTGATATAGTGATATTTGATCTTGATATGCTTCAAATTGTCATGGAACACCGGGTTCTATGAGAACTTCAAACAACTCTAGTTGTTGCAATATATACAAGTAGCATCCAAATGGAGATAAAACAAATCAGATAGTAGCTTTCTCACCCACACTACCTCACTACTAGAAGAAAAAGATGCAACATACTCTGCTTCAGTTGTACTCAATGCCATGCAAGATTGCTTCCTGCTAAACCAAGATGTCACACCTGATCCCATACTGAAGCAACATCCAAAAGTTATCTGCTTATCAATGGTGATGCCTGCCCAATCTGAATCCACATAAACTTATAGGTTAATCTTCTGATTCACCTCATACTCAAGCCCATAATCAACTGTAGCCTTCAGGTACCTCAGAATATGCTTTAAAACAATCAGGTGAACATGTCAGGAACTGGATCAATGTGTTCATAGCAAAGCAGATATTTGGTCTTGTATTCATTAGGTACATCAGGGACCCAATCATATGACAATACATCATAGCATCAACTGTCTCTGATGAAGCATCACTCAATAACTTTAGGTTTGATGCCATAGGTGTGGCCATCATCTCGAACCTCTTCAGGATCTCTACTGCATACTTCCCTTATCCCAGAGAAATTCATTCTGCATTCTGCCACACCTCCATGCCTAGAAAGCAATGCATCATACCCAAGTCCTTCATTTCAAAATTAGCAGTAAGATTCATCTTCATGTCAGCAATCAACCAATGTTACAAATAGGTCATCTACATATAGTAAGAGTATCACTGGGTTTCGTTCTTCAACCTTGTAGTAAAGGTTGGGATTTGCTTTACTTTTGGTAAAGCCAAAACTATTTAGGAAGCTATCAATTCAGTTGCACCATGTCCTTGGTGCCTATTTTAAACCATACAGGGATTCCTTCAATTTACACACATGATTTTTCTTGTCATGTGTCTCAAAACCATGTGGCTTCTCCACATACCCTTCCTCTTCTACTACACCATTCAAGAAATCTGTCTTGACATCCATTTGGTGTATCTTCCATTTCATTACTACAGCTAGAGAAAGTACCCATCTGATGGAAGTGTATCTGGCTACAGGTGCAAAAGTATCTTCATAATCTATTCCTTCTTTCTAGGAGAAGCCATGAGCCACAAATATTTCTTTATATTTATCTATGCTACTGTCGGCAACATGCTTGATCCTGTAGATCCACTTGGGAGTCACAAAAGACTTCCCTTCTAGTCTTGGTACAACATCCCAGACATCATTCTTCATGATTGACTGATACTCTTTGATCATAGCATCCTTCCATTATTTCTTCTTTGTCGCGCTTTCATAGTTGAAAGGTTCTTTATCGATGATGTCACATAATAGGGCTACATATCTGGAGCAGGACCTAGTTCTCTTCCTTTCTCTATGTATTTCTTCTGGAGCCCCATATCTTTCCACACCTTGGATTACTTCTTGTACCTATGCAGGTTTCCTCTTGTGAGGATTCTTCTCCTGGGGTGGATCTACAGGTTCCTGAGGTTCTTCTATTTCTCAATTTTCATCTGGATTTGCTTCGTTTATTGTTGTATTAGGGATTTTGGGTACTTTTGTTTCTTCATAGTCTTCAACAATTCTTTTTCTAGATTTGTTGTAAGTTGAGTCTTCATCAAATGTTATGTCTCTGCCGATGTCAATCTTCTTGAATCCTGGGAAGTATATTATGTAATCCTTCGAGCTTTCACTATATCCCATGAATATACCCTTCTTCCTTGAAGGATATAACTTTGTCCTCTTTTATTTAGGAATGTGTATGTACACTGGACATCCAAATATTCTAAGATGACTGACTTCTGGTTTCTCATCGGAGAAGACTTATTCAGGTGTCTTTTTCTCAAGTACGGTTATGTACATACACATCTATCCTGGTAGCTTTTACCCATAGATTCATAGGAAGATCTTGATTATGAAGCACTGCTCTTGCTGCTTCCATGATCGTTCTATTATTCCTTTCTGCAACCCCATTATGTTGTGGATTATATGGAGTGGTCAACTCCCTCTTAATCCCTAAATCTCTACACAATTCTTTGAATCCATTTGATGCAAATTATCCACCATTGTCTGATCGAAAGATCTTGATTTTCTTCTATGTGTGGTTTTCGATCAAGGCTTTGAATTCCTTGAACTTGATGAATACTCCATACTTTCTTTTCAAGAAGTATATCCATGTCTTCCTAGAAAAATAATAAATAAAAAAACATAGTATACATACCCTCTTAATGAACTGGATGACATTCGACCGCATACATCAGAGTGAATTATTTCCAAGTTTCCTTTCTCTTTGCTTTCGCTACTTCGAAATGTATTCTTTATGTTCTTTCCTTTCACACATCCTTTGCAAACACCTTCATGTTTTACCTCTATTTCTGGAATAAATTCAATAGCTTTGCTTGCAAGTGGTAGTTCCATATAGTGCACATGTGGAAACCTTCTATGCCAAAGTTCATTTGGCTCTACCGATTCATGGAGCAAAGCTTGTTCTGGTTGGCCCCTTAATTTTTATAGTCCTCCTTCTTATTCTCCAATCACTATTGCATCATCTGTAGTCTTTCCTTTTGGCCACATAAGGACTTGGCCATCTATAAATGCAACTCATATGCCTTTTGCATCCAATGCCAAGATGGAGAGAAGGTTCTTCTTGAGTCCTGGTACAAATAGGACATCCTTCATCTTCATAGATTTTCCATAATCTATATTATAGGAGGATTCACCGCTACCTTTTATGGGATACTGGTAGTCATCCCTAATTTTTACTTTGTGGGGTGATTCATGTTTGGATAATTTCACAAAGGATTCCTTCAATCCCATCTATAACCAGGAATATTTCACCTTATCCAGACAGAAGTTGTTCCTCTAGTCTGAATGGTTCATATCCAGAACAAATGAGAGAACGAAAAAGGATGAAGATTTTCCCTAAATGTCATAGACACCTGGAATGCTGCTTCGATAGTGAACCTGTATACCTGGAAATGAATCAAACATGCAAACACATCAAAGCTACCAGAAAATAATCTACTTATCCATGTTAGTGACTAAGGAATCTAACAACATGTACATGCGAAATCAAAACAACAGTAATGTGGGACGGAAATCAGATTTGCATTAAAGATGTATGGATAATCTTACAACCATTGCCTTAGTGTCGACAAGCATCTCCATGAAACAAACACTTCATACCAATAAGCTCCAACTTTGCTCTCTATGCTCTCCAATGGCTTGGGCTAAGTGGTCAATCCAACAGCATAAAAATACCTCTATAGTTCTCCCCCTCAACTATGGACATGAGCTTGTATTTATAAGGCTCAATGGATAGGAATAGTTGAGATATTTGTGTATGAGGTGGCTCTAAGATCCTATGATGGGGTATCTCGACCCCAATTGACCCACAATGATAGGGATAAGGGAGGACACGAGGCTCATGATCTAGAAGCCTCGAGAAACTTCTCTTTTAACCATTTTACCCATGGTACCACTTTTCTTCTATTTTGACACAACGGTTTATATGAGAAATGGTTATGGACCAAAGACCATAGGCATTGGCACCACTTATGGAAAATAGGATACAGGCGATGCGAACAAGCTACCGCTCATCGGCCACAGGGAAAGTGTGGTGCTGAGTTTTTTCATGTAGAATTGACGAACAGAGTAGGTTTCCACTCTAAGTGCTGGGATTAAGTGAAAACATGGGAGTTATGGGTTTTATCACATGGTGGTGACAAGATTTGGGTATAACAGAATGCCCCCCAAAGCATGAGACTTAGAGGGATACGATGAGTGAGAGCTTTGAGAGAACAAGTTGTCACTTCGAGGTGAAAATGTCAACTTGATCGGAGCATGTTGTCAAGTAGGAATCTGTAGTACATCAATATTTTTGAATCATAGAAACTTGTAACCAACTCATGGCTGCAGACCAATACAAGGCAGATCCATGGGAGGAATAAACAAGCATGTCTATACTAGAATACAATGTAGATCCATGTGATAGAGGACTCAAACCTAGACATAGCTACCAGACATACAACATAGATCTATGTCATATAGACACAAATTTGAGCATAGCCACGACCATACCAATGTGGATCCATGCTAGATATACAAAACTCCATCGCAACCGGGGGAAAGAAATGAGGGCTTAAACAAATACCCAGGGTCTTCGTCTCGTCTTCCACAAAGTAGGATTCTATCCATGTGATTACAATGATCTAAATTCGAACATGGTAGAAACCACTTGATTACCAGTCAATGATGTGAACCGTTAACAAGTGCGAGGGAGATCACCATTTATGTCAATGATTCGCAAGGTCCCCTAGTACAATCTATTGAGTGTAAATAGATGCCTTGATGTTGAACACCCAGTCGATTATATCGATCAAAGGTCAATGATGTGAACCTATGTCAAGAGCGAGAGAATCTGTCATTAAGACATATAGATCTCAAGGTACTAAGTTTTTGTTTCTAAGACAAATTCCTAGATGATGAGCTAATGTCGACGGGAATACTCTTGTCTAAGGAGGGCCATGATGAGTCCCACATCGACGACATGAAAATTGAAACATGGTTCTAGAATGATGTGAATATAGTAACCATAATACTAACTCTAAAGTACTAACACAGAGACTGTTTTGACTGCAGAGTAAAACTTCTTCAACTTCCCTTTGAACATCGGGCGACATGACAAAAGACTTGGCAGCATGACTAAATGGGACAAACACACAGTGCAATAGTGGACAATGCATTCTTTTGAAAGACTCAAAGGAGTGACATGACTTATGAAAGTGGATCATCATGGAGATCAGCTGAATACCCAATTGACTGAAATGATATGTAGACAAGTGCCATGTTCAAAGGTAACAACAAACTACTGCCATTACTTGCAAAATGATTCCCTTCCCATTTCCCCCATCATGGTTGATGAGTGCCTCTTTTCGTTTTTACAATTTCAAAGAGAGTACCAAACACTCAGTATAGCTCATCCAAAGACAAGTCCAAAATCATATGTTTTATGAACTTGAGAGAGGAGAGGTTCGTTCCCAAAAATGGGTCTCTCAATGTTTAATTTAATGAGTGCAATGAAAGAAAACTCGGTATCGTTCATGTTTAGAGAGTCAAAATGACCACGAAAGAAGACTCCAAAGGGTCCTTTTCCGTATGATTTAGTCTCTAAGGTACGGAAAAGTATAAAATAATACCTTAGAGAACTCTTCCAGTCATGATTGGGTGGAGCATTCCTTTTTTGTAAATAGTCTATCCGAACCAAAAAAGAGATAACCTACCATTAGAGAGATGACTCTTCAAATTCTTTAATGAGCATGAAGAAGACAAGATCACTCGACAATCTTTTCATGTTTAGGGATCCCAAAAAGAGTTTAAAGAAGACTCCATTAGGTCTCTTTTCACAATGAGACATTTTACAAGCCTAAAAAGAATAAAAAATGGACTCGGACCTTTGATACTAAGTTTCGAGAGCATGAACAAAGTGTCACAATAAATGCTCAGTGACTTTTTCTGTTTTATGGGAGTATGAAAAAGTAAAAAATGAACTCCCAAAACTTTACTACTATTGTTCTTCTATCCTGGAACGACTCAAAACAAGTGTTAAATGCGCCAATAACTAAGATTAAGGGATTACAACTAATAAATTTTGAGTAATAGATGATTTTAAACCAAAAATATATCATGTCAAACCCAAAAACGTGTATAAAAGTCATGTAAATAGTGAAAAAACAAAACATTTTACTATTTACCCAAAGTGGAGAGAATTTGGAGCACTTTCCTAACCGTATTTTCTATTGCTGATATTGAGAATTTCCACTGTCGGATTCGAGTGCCGTCAGTTCTAGGTAATAGCCTAGACCCTACTCTTTCATCTTATGCCTTTAATTTTGACTTTTGATGGTGTTTTCAGCTTGTATGGCAAGACCTAAAATTGTGGGAGTGGGCACCACTCTTATCCCTTGCGGGATATACGGTAACTCGCTAGAACCGCTTCGAAAACAAAGCACACAGGCGATGCCACCACCTATCTTCAACAGGGCACAGGTAGTGCAGGCCGTGAAGATGTAAAAATAATCACACAAGCAAAACTAGTTCATTTCCTTTGATTTGAATGATTAAGAATGATTCTAATGTATCTTGTGATTGTTTTTGGAAGGTCCTAGTTGATAAAAAATGGTCATATGGAAATAGAGATAGCATGATAATGACGACGCATTCATTGAAAGGAATACAGGTTGCATAGCCACATTGAGAGACCGCACACTCCTAAAATTCTTTCAGACACCCAGTATGGTATCGCATGAGCGATTTCTAGAGCATATACTCCGAATGTGGAATTCGGAGCAGCAACATTTCAAGGTTGGTTCTCATATTCTGATAGTTGAGGTAGAGGACATCTACTTCCTTCTTGGTCTTTCGATATGGGGTGCTCCCATCTCGCTGACTAGTTCCCGTGGAGGGGACATCACTACACAGGAGTTGATAAACCGTCACTGTATTCTTGGGACAAGGACATCGGGGAAGAAAATACCCATAAAAGAAGTGATAGACGGACCTCTATGGTCTATATTGTTTACCATACAGAGAGTGATGGGAAGCCAAGGAGTGCACCAGGATTCTAGAGCACATATGCTCCATTCCATAGAGACCATGGCTCTTGCAGTCTTTAACTGGGAGGAATCCCTGCTTTCGATATTCAAATATCAGCTAACTAAGTGTCGGTAGGGGGAATTGAAGCATTTCAATTTTGGTTCCATTCTAGCCTACTTCTTCTTCGAGTAGGTTCCACAGATTAGACCCCAGGTGGTCTTTATAGAGCTAAGAGTGTGGGACCCTTGCATGCAGAGGTGGGTCCATATTATGGCCCGTACTGGAGCAGGCAGGGTGAAGGTAAAGTTCGGTGACCCGTTCTTTCGATGGCTGAGAAATCAGATCCTCATGGTGGAGGATTATGCTTATGTGGGCATGGAATTCAGTGGAGACCCTGACCTAACGCTTCCACCTGGTGGACAATGGGGTGACGTCAGTAAGAAGCAAAAAACCCTAAAATGGAAATAGTGTTTTTATGTTTTTGATGTTTTATATTTTTTATGTTAACTAACAAGGCTTGAATATTTTCATGCAAACGTTGGAGTAGCACGACATGGGGGAGATTCCGCATTGGATAGATGAGCTGAAGCCTATTTCGTACAACAGGGTGATGATGTGATCGGGTAGTTAGAGGAAAACCTGGAGAGGTTGACCCTAGACATCCCTGACGCTTCCATTGATGACCTCCCTCTGAGGTATCAGAGACCTACAATGGGAGTACCAGGTCAGTTTAGCAGACTACTATGTAGAGTATCCTGGGCAGTGATGTGCTACCATTAGCATCACTAGATGATGTATGCATGATGTATCCACTGACAGCTGATAGCTTCAGGATTTTGTATGGTGATCTTTACCTGAAATCCTACGTGCTTCTGATGAGGTCTCGTGACCTATTTTTTGTAAACATGTTCATATATATATATATATATAGACTTTTACCTGGTGTTTATATGTCTCAAATGGTGAATGTATTTTACATGAGTTTTATGTGTCTTTAATTGTTTATTTACAATGAACCATGTTTGATTTTAATGTCATGAATGGGAAATATGCCAATCTAGGATGTAATTAGCTAATGAGTCAGTAACTACATTAAGTTCCCTAGGGATATGCCTATAGGTGATGGTTTCAAATGACCTTTCTAACAAGCGTACCCTCTGGAAGAGGTGGAGAACCACAGGGTTCCTAATGGTATAAACATGGCTTAGATGACAAACCACGACTTGTGAGTCCATCAAGACTACCAGATTGTGAACATCTTGGGAGGCAGCTTCAGTCAGAATACCTATGACTGCTCGATACTTGGCGATGTTGTTGGTAGAGGGACTAATAGAAACCGCTCCTGAACTGACCAAATCATCAGCTGGGGAATAGAGAACCCAAGCAGCTATGGAAATATTTAAGGTGTGGCAGCAAGCACCATCAGTGAAGCCGTAGAAATCCATCTTCTCTACACGACCAAAACATGGTATAAATAGATACAGACACTAAACTCAAAACCATATTAAAAATACTTAAAGCACACTGAAAGTCAAGCAATATACATATATACAAGATACTATCCAAAAGAGATCTAAGCATAGTACCTCTTCAGGTACAACTCATTGTGAGGTATCCCTAACGGGATTCCATCATAGTCAATGAGCTCCTAGGCCCCTTTTTCTAAAAATTTAGAAATGACGAAAGGACCATACCACATGGACTTGAAATTTCCTTTCCCTAGTTTGTCATATCTCTGATCGTAAGTCAAAATTAGGTCACCCTCATTAAAGGCATGAGGTTGGAAGGATTTATCATACCATGCCTTGACGCATTTCTTATGTGCCTGATTAGACAAGGAAACATCTCTCCTAGTTTTGTCAAGGTTGTTCAAGTACAAAAATATCTCTTCCTCTATAGAAATGTTTGGGAGAATTTCGACGGCAAGTTTCAAGGATGGAATCTGACATTGAATCGGTAAGACAACTTCGAGTCCATAGACAAGCTAGAAAGGTGTGAAACCAGTAGCTATTTTCACTGAAGTTCTGTAATCCCAAAGAGCAGAGAAAATGATATGGTGCCAGTTGGATTTATGGTCTCCAACCATCCGATGAAGCATAGTTTTCAAAACTTTGTTAATGGCCTCTACCTGACCATTAGCTTGTGGATAATCTAGCATAGAGTTTCATGGCAAAAAAACCTATCTTGGCACTTAGTTCCTCCATCATTTAATTACAAAAATGTGATCCGTGATCAGTAACTATGGACTGCAGGACTCCAAATCTAGCTATGACATGATTGAATAGGAAGAGAGCGGTAGTATTACCATATTCCGCATATGTAGGCATGGCCTCAACCCACTTTGTAAAATAGTCAATGGCTATGATGATGTAAACATGCCCCCCGGCTCAGGTAGGCTTACAATGCATATAACCAATCCCCCATTTGGGAAATGGGCCAATGGCAATGATGGGATGTAGCAGAGTAGGATGAGTGTACTTTTTCAGATAAAAATGTTGACAAGGTGGGAATTGTTTGACAGCCTCGTGACAGTCTTTAAAGACTGAAGGCCATAAATAGCTAGCGTGAGGGATTTTCTGGGCTGTAGCTATCCCAGATAAATGACTGCCACATGCTCTAGAGTGGCAATCATTCAACACATGTTCAGCTTCCTCATGGGTGAGGCATCACTGGTGAATAGAATCAATCCCCCATCTATACAAGATGTCATTCAAGATGACGTAGTATTTCGCGTGGTGACAGATACGACGGTGATCGTCACGGGATAGATTTGGATGAAATCTTTGTGTTTGGAGATAAATGAGCAAATATCCATACCATGGATTAGTAGTGCTTATTAGGAATAGGAATTCATCCATAAATGAATCATTGGGTTCAGATTCCATCGAAGCATAGGGAAGATCACACATGAGCTCGACAAAGACCAAGTATTTCTTTGATGTGGCTTTGGAAAATTCTAGATCAAACTCCTATAGTATGACTATCTATAGTATGACTATCCATCGGGAGTACTTTCCCCCGAGCAGTTGACAATTCAAAATGTAATACATAGGGTTCTGGTCTACCAATACAGTGGTTGTGCGGAGAAAAATGTAGTGATGAAATTTTTGTACAGCAATGACCGTGGCCATTGCTAACTTCTCCATGCATGAATATCAGGTTTTAGAATCCATAAGATTCTTACTAGCATAGTAAATCATGTGCTCCTAACCATCGAGATTTTCTTGCACCAAAACCATAGCGATGGTAGTAGTGGAGGAAACAATATATAAGAGAAATTCCTTTGAATAATCTGGGGGGGTGTATCACGGGTGAATGAGTCAGAGCGTGTTTGAGATTATCAAAGGCACCTTGTGCCTGGTCATCCCAATAGAATTAAGTGTCCTTCTTAAGGAGACGCATATAATCAGGCATTTTCTCTGCAAAATCGCACACAAAACGACGGAGGAATTTTTCCTTCCCTTGCAAAATTTGGAGTTCAAGAAGATTGGTTGGGGTTGGTAGAGCTAAAATGGCAGCAATTTTCAACGGGTCTATCCAAATGCCATCCTTAGAGACCACAAAACCTAATAGGCATCCCGTCTCAATGCAGAAAACACATTTCTATGGATTGATCCATATATTATTATGACGGCACCTTAGGAAAATGTCTCTAAGATGACCAAGGTGGTCCTCCTGTCGCTATGAATGAGAAGGGAGGTCGTCAAGGTACGGTTCAACAATATGTTTAATATCGTGAAACGCATAGGACATCGCACGCTAGAAAGTGGCTCCAACATTTTTTAAGCCAAAAGGTAACTTCCTCTACGCAAAGGTTCCCCATGGGAAAATGAATGATGTCTTGTGCTGATCGGTGCGTAATATCTCAGTCTGATTATATCCAAAAAATCCATCCATGAATGAGAAGATGACACTTCCGATACAGTTGTAGATAATCTGATCGATATGTGGAGTAGGGAAGTTGTCCTTGGGACAAGATTAATTCAAGTCTCTAAAATCGATACAGAATCTAATGGTGCCCTGCTTTTTATTGAGAAGGACAACATTTGATACCCATTCCCTCAGGGGTATGGGATAAATAAACCCCGCTTTGAGGAGTTTCTCTATCTCAGCTTTAATAGTTGTGGCCTTCCGTGGATAGACTTCCCTTAATTTTTGCTTGACAGGTTTATCCATGGGATAGGTTTTAATTTCATGGACCACAATGGATGGGTCTATCCCTAACATTTCTTCATAGGACCAGGAAAAAATATCACAGAAATCTTTGAAAAGTGCCTTGTATGCTTCAGATTCATCTGCCGAGTAATTCTGCCCAACATGAACATGCTCGATGGTACCAGGATTGGCTGATATGTCAATCAGATTTGTCTGAGTAATGTTGCAAAGGTTTCCTTTAGAATCTGTGTCTTGCAACAATATAGGACTTTGAGGTGCGTTGACAATATCAGTGGAAAAAAGGGATGCAAAGTCATGGTTAACCGAACTGGTGTTGTGGAGGAACATGGATCTATGATGGTGATCCTCCCAAATAGTCTCATTCGTATTCATGATCTCCATAATGGACTCGTCAGAAGGAAAAGTCTCAGAGAGATAATCTAGAATAGGCAGAGATGGTTCTAACTAGTAGGGTAGGTGGTAAGGGTCTGAGGTCACCAGATGAAGTTCATCAGTGTGATCATCGGAAAGGGTTTGAATGATGTTATACATTTCTTCATGTGGAATCAATGAGGTGGACTCAATGATTCGTTTACCCTTGGGCTCACAATCAAATGACACAATCATATTTACTGTCACTATGTCTGTGTTAGGAGGAGTGGATGGAAAAATCCCCATAAGGGATGAATCCTTCAACATGCCTACCCCAATCGACTGGTAACAAGGAGGGGACTGGCCTAACATAGGGATGTTATTAGCTGTAGAGGTAGTAACATCCAGTGTATAGAAATCAAGCTAATTTATGGTAACAATTCTCCCTAGGTGTTGAAATTGGACAGTTCAGAATACCGTCGAAGCGACAACAGTCATGGCGTAAAACCAATTTCTTCCTAGAAGGAGGTTGTAAGCTAATGGGGCATCCACTACTTATACTTGAATATAAATAGTTTTTCCCCCAAGCTCAACTGCAAGGGCTGATATGAGACCATGGGGCTAGAAACCTCATCCATCAAAGGATTTCATAGTCGTAGGTGATGTTACAAGCTTGGGAGAGTCGATATCTTTCCAACAAGAGAGGAAAAAAACTGAAGTCGAACTTTCCTTCATCTAAGATAGTCCTAAAGACCTTCTTTTTGACTACTTTCTTGATTATTTGGAAAGCAAGTTTGTGAGGTAGTCTATACTTATAGTTCTCGACATTGAATTGAATCAAATTAATATTATCTGTGTCTAAAGCTCCTAACGCAGTTAACAAGTTTTTGTGTTGTTTAGGACAACTTTGGAGCACTTCCAAGGTAGACATTGTACATGGTGCCTGAGTGAGATCTTCAACTACATTATAAAATTGAGCAGCTCAAGCATTAGGGTTAAAAACAACCTTCCTAAGAGTACTCTTGGGTGGATGCAAAACCATATCGAGAGTAGGCTTCTCGATGGTTAGGGGGGCAGTAGACGAGGAGTCAGGAGAACCAATAGAGGGAGATTTTCTAAAGAAGAATGGTATTCTTTCTTGTTTGTGGGTTTGTCATAACTCTAACTTTGATTTTGCAAACTAATGGTATCCGAGGACATCATGCAAATTTCCCTTGATGAACTAGAGTTTCCCTGATTAGACATGTGGTCTATTAGTTGTTGTTGAGAGGGAAAAGGATCCATGAGAACTGTGGGTGCAGGATTTGTTTTCAAAAATTGGGTGACACTCTTTTGTAAAATGGTCACCTCTAAATAGCAGACATGGATATTTTGCTTTTCTTTTCCCTCTATAGTTATCATTGGTGGTTGGTTTTTTATTCTCCTGTTGGTTTCCAGGTTTTTTATTTTTACTTTTAGCTTTCTTAATATTATTACCAGAGGTTTGAAACCTTGGCAGTCAAAGGAGTAGGGGTGGCAGTCTGGATTTTCTTAGCAAGTTTTGCTGCTAACGGGGACTGGACTGAACCAAGAATCCCATCAACAGGGACTTCTACTGGTGGCTTTGCAAGATCGGTGCTTGGGCGAGGAGCTTGAGGAATCAAGTCATACAAAATTCTGGACTGGGAATAGACCAATTCTAGATACTGGGCTCGACTAATAGCTTTCTCTTTAGTAACGGCTTCACCCATAGCCACATCATGGGAAATTGGAGGCAACAAAGATTTAGTAAACCAATCAGCTAATAACTGATCCAGAATAGGAGCCTTAATAAGTCTTCTCTACCTTCTCCACTCATGGATATGATTGAATATGTGGGTGGAGGTGTTCTGTCACAGAGAGGTTAAGAGATCAGTACCCATTTCATAATGAATAGGAATCTGAAAGTGCGTAAGAAATATAGTTGCCAATGAGCCAAAATCCAAAAATGAATGTTGCGGAAGTTCAATGTACCATTTTGTGGTTGTACCAGTAAAATTTCTTTGAAAGATTCTAAATGAACTGAATCATCCATAAGGGAGTTTAAAGAACACCAAAGATGGAATGTCATGACATGGTTTTTGGAATCATCTCCCTGATTTCTGTTGAACTTTAGAATGTTCGATGGTAACTTTACCAAAATGGGAGGCCACAAGGGGTTATGTCGAATGGGGTCATTCATCAACTTGGAAAAATGAGGCAAGTCCAAAGTTCCTAGGAAAGGTAACTGACGATTAGGTTGCACATACTGGTAATATTGATATGGAATATAATTACCAGTAGGATTGTAAGTATACTGATAGATAGGTTGTTGTGAGGAAGAACTACTAGAAAATACTCTTGTAGGGGGTTCATCTCCAGGATCAAGACCGTTAGGACCACAAGTGCCTCCGAGAGGAGGGCCACTAGGGCCTTCAGGACCACCAAGACCATCAGGGCCACCAAGAGGTAGACCAACAGACCCTCTGGGACATCTAGTAGGTAAACCTCTGAAGCCTCTGGAACCACTAGGAGGAGGGCCACTAGACCCTCCAGGGCCATTAGGAGGGAAGCCACCGTGCCCCCCAGGACCACCAGGACCATTAGGACCATAATGAGGAAAGTCACCAGGACCTCCAGGACCATTAGGCCCCCCAGGGGGAGGACCTCCATAAGGCGGTCCTCCAGAACCTCCTGCAATATGTATAGGTATCCCCCCCATAGTTGGCATATAGGACTAGTTAGGTTGCCCCAATGGCGTGAAATTATTACTAGGATATAGAATTCCAGCATAAGGCATTCCTGTAGGGTTGGGTGGATAATTAATGTTTCCTACAGGTATTTGATTTGTTGTATAACAATAACCCCAAGAGGTTTGATTGGTTACAGGTTTTTCCCCCAAGGGATGACCTAAACTAGATGGGGGGTTAACCACATTAGTGTGGGTGGGAGGGACATAAACTATATATTGCTCTATACTAGAGGTTTGTCCTTGACTAGGTATAATTTTGGTGCCAGACAACGTAGGTCGTGCCGGGGGTTTCCCCTCGACAATAGAAGGTAATGACGAAATAGGAATTGAAGGTTGAGCCCCAGGTGCAGAAGACTTGGGAGGATTGGGAACATACATAATATGGGAGGTGGTGGGGTTGGTAGTTTGAACTGGGTTATGTGGAGTCACTGTCTGATCTATAATCATTTCAATGGGTCTCATATAATAAACAAGTGACCGATATCCCACAAGAACAGCTGTGGAATGTGATGGTGGCGTGCCCAATATGTCATCTATTTTATTTTCACTATCCTGTGCATGGAGAATGGCTGTGTGGTATTGTATACATTCTTCTTCATCTAAAGAAACTTCTTCAGAATAGTTTAAACGGGTGCCAAATGGGGCAATGGCTTGTCCTATAGAGGTATCCCAAAATGGAGCATTGGGACCATAATCCAGATGGGTAGTATCATCAACATGACCTTCTATGGGAGAATGGAATGAAGTATTACCCCAAGAAGGTTGTTGGACCAAGGGAGGTGAGTGTGAAGGATATGGTCCTCCACTTTTTGCAGCCACATTATCTCCGATTTGGGAGGTGGTAGCAGCTCCTTGGTCGAAAACTTCCATTGGATTTTCTCCCAAAATAGGAATAAAATGGGGTGGAAAGCCCCATACTCTTCTTGACTTTCTTCGTTCATCCAGTTTGTACAACTCCTATCTAACCTAGGGTCTCAAAAACTAGAAAACACACCAAAAAATTTCCCTACTCAAGCTATAGGCCAAACAAGCAAACTTAAATAATAGGAGGAGTTCAGATAGTCAGGTCTCTCACCAGGATTGTTAAGAAGGTGCCACTCGCGATATACCTCAAGGGTATATGCATAGTAATCTCGCCAAATGTTGTTTTTGGTGTATGGCTCCAAGAAAGATGGCCACAGGGCTTCTCTCATATGGATAAGGTATCCTAGTGGGGTCTCCCGATATACGCAAGGTACGTGGGAGCTCAAATCGGTCGTAGTGTTGTCTAATGCATAACCGTACACAAAGGGACTTTTGATATACAATCGAGTACATGAAGTAACTTTTTATATACATCAAGGGTACGTGAAAGGCCGTTTGATATATAGACGGTACGTAGAAGAACCGCGTGAGTCCCGAGATGTAATGCGGATGAGTAGCGATAGATCCTACGCTTAATGATGCCCAAACAATCTTGAACAGTTCAAAATAAAATACAAACAACACTTTCCAAAATCATTTCTCTTTTTTGAAATAAATCAAAAGGGGAAGAGTATCTTTTCCTAAAAGAAAAACAAGAAGCACACTATATGCAGATGCACTCTATTTTTCAATTTTTCTTAAAACATAGATAGATCTAACTTAAAACTACAATATTCTTTTATTTTGATGAGATAGTACTGATGCAAAAGAGACAAAAGAACATAGAGAACCTGAAATATTGTGAGGCCAATTAGAGATCCAATGTCTTATGATCAATGCTGATAATGACCTAATCTCAGTAAAAAAAAAATATTTTTAACAAGCAAAAAGAAGTCTTCTATGGAAACAAAAAATGAAATAAAGAAGCTAATCAAATGTTTTTCTTTCAGTTTTTATAACAGAAATGGAAAGAGAGCTCATTAACACCTAATCTTTTCAAAAAGAAATCCTTTCACAATCACAACCAACAAGCACAGAAGGAAATGAATGATCAACAAGCCTAGTCTAGATTTTTAATTCTTCAATCAAACCAATCTTTTACCACATAATTTAAAACCATAACCATCAGATTCTAACACACAAGCCTGACAGTGCAGGGATGAAAGCAAACAAACTCAATTTTTTGCAAAAAATGAGCAAAGAGTAGTTTTGGAAGAAGGCCTACCTAGCACCGCGCTGGAGGGGTCTTGACAGAGTGGTTCTAGATGAGCACCACTTCTAGATAACAGGACTCATGCGATGGTACCGCGTATTACTAACGAGGTTTAGGCGGTGGCACCGCTTCTCACCAACAACATATGAGCAGTTCCCTGGATAGATCCAAAACAAAAATGAGAACAAAATATAAAGTTAGAAATTGATTAGATCAAGGAAAAAATTGATGGATTGACAGTAAAAAAGAGCATAAAAAGTCGAAATAATTAAGATCTGAACAGATCTGAAAGTTTCAAACCAAAATTCACTAAGTCGGATGGTAGATCTGACTGAAGAGAGTTGGAGATGGAGCCTGGGTTTAGACAAGAGTTCAAGAACTGAGGAAGATCAGATCAACTTATATATGCACTATTCCCTAGAGGAGTCTCCAGATTTGTAACCAGGAATATTTCACCTTCTGCGAACAGAAGTTGTTCCTCTGGTCTGAATGGTTCAGATCCAGAACAAATGAGTGAATGACAAAGGATAAAGACCTTCCCTGAACATCATAGACACCTGAAATGTTGCTTCGATAGTGAACCTACATACTTGCAAACAAATCAAACATGCAATCCCATCAAAGCTACCAGAAATTCATCTACTTATCCATGTTAGTGACTAAGGAATCTAACAACATGTACATGTGAAATCAAAACAACAATAACATGGGACGAAAATCAGCTTTGCATTAAAGATGTATGGAGAAGCTTACAACCATTTCCTTAGTGTCGATGTTATGGATAAAACTTCATATGGCTTGGGGTACCACAACATACAGAGTAACCGTAGAAATCAATCCTTTCCAATATGCAAGAGAAACCAAACATCTAACACTAAAGGATCTCGATACATACCTTATTCCAGACGATTGATGTAGATCCCTGTTGAGATTTTCCACTCTCGCTTGTATAAGTAATTTTATCTCTCAACATTCAACAAATAAGACAAGAATGCTATATATAATCATGTTAGACCTACTCTAGCATATATATTCAATAACATATAAGCTTTTAAAAGCATCCATGGATTCAATACTCATTTAAATACACATTATTAGACAGGAAAAGATATTTCTATTAATATAAAACATAGATTACAATAGTGACAACCTCTGGCAGCATGTCTGTGAATCAGAGAAACTGAGTCCTCCACCTGGGCCTCCACCACTTCAATCCTCCATCTCTTGATAGAAATATCACAAGCAAAGGAAATCTTGGGAAGAACACAAAATTCTCCAAGGGACAAAGGGATGCAGACTCAAGTATAAGCTCCGGCAACAATGGACTATAGTTTTATTGCTCTTCAATTCCTACCCCTTCATTGTATCCAAAGGGTTCCTTATAGAGTGCTTCAATGGGGTAATGGAAGGTCAAATCCGAGTGATCTCACGGAATATGGAAGGCCAAGAGACAAGTGACTCAGATCCACATCAAGGAAAACTCCAAAACTATTTGGCCTTTTGGACACATCCCGATGTACACGGGTTTGAGGGTCATATCCCTGTATATATGCGAGAAAGGGATTAAAAGTCATGTATAGCAAATAATAGGTGTTTTTAGGGATGATCTTAGAAACATCAAAGGTACAAAAATGGTCCATGGGGTCTAAAGAGTCTGCAAAGGGACAGGGAAGGCCATAAAGGTGTGATCCACCATGTGTGGTAAAATCATCTGTAATAGATGCCCCCTAATGTTTGAGGTCAGAGGGGTCATACGATGGCTGAAATACATAATAAGTCCATCCCAGAAGTGGAATGATGAAGAACTAGGTGGAAGAACCAACCATCCAATAGTACAATAAAATGATCAAACTCTACACATAACTGTAAGTAGATATAGTAGTCCCGGATACATAAGAATACAATGTCCATGAATAGGCATGATACAAAATAGAACATGTGTGTTCATCACAATGTACAATATAAATAGATAAAAATCTCCATGATGAATATATACAAAGGATCATGATCTCCATGAAAGCTGAAGATATATAATGGATCAAGATCCCCATAATGGCTGGAAACATCTGACATATACTGGAATCAAGTCACGAGAGATGAAATCTCATGAACACCATCATGATCAAGGAGGTAGCATATATGAACTGCCACCAATCTGGAAGGTCTTCTACACAATCCAGTACAAGTACATGTCCTACTATGTGAATAGAGGTGTCGAGGTCAAACATAGTATTCCATCGTCTGATTACCGGTCATTGATGTATACCATTAACAGATGGGAGATCATCTACCGATAATGAAAATGGGAATCAAGGTACTAGAGTGCAAAATAACAAGTGTGAATAAATGTGTTGAGTTTGAACACTTGAAAGGATCCATCGATCAGGAGACATTGATGTATTCCCAAAACTATCAATGGCGAGAGAACCTACCACTGATGACTGCAAGTCTCAAGGCACTCAAAAATGACTCTAGATTCCTATGCCAGAATAAATGATCTGAATTCGATGGGATGAAATCCATTAGAAGGAGGGCATTAAGGAATCCTCAATCATCCAGCACGAGGTACTCAACAAATATATGGAAGGAATCATTCATAATGTGCACGACCAGTATCAATACCGGGAATGGCCAACATGCAAAGTCAATAGAACTGAGGAATGGACGAATCGGGTTTCAACTTCCTTCGAACAAGAGCATAAAGGTGAATGGTGACTAAATGTAGGTAGCATAGACTCGATATACAAAACTAGGACATCTCTGCGACATAGGAGGAATTGATAGAGGCTCCATAGGGACTGGAAGCTTAACCAATCACTAGAGATAAACTCAAAGAAACTAGTACAGCTCCTAGATTCAAACTATTAACCCAAGCAATGGATGTGATATACAGTTCTCTATTTGAAGGCGACACGACTCGATTGCTACCAAAGATAACATCTTTTCTTGTTCGGATTTTTGGTTTTTTGAATTTTTTTTTGAATTTTTCAAATATTTTGAAAATCTTGAAAAAGAATAAAAGTGCTTTATAGTTACAGACTAGGAGGAGATGAGTGTCAATGGGAAAACAAACTAGTTCCAACCAGTGGAACATACCTATGCTCAATGCAAGGACACATGTGTAGGATAATGACACTCGAGGGAAAGTCCCCTCCTGGTAAAAATGGGGAATCAAGCTATAAAAGATATATAAAATGGCTCTACATGGATAAACATGAGACAAGCTTGGGCTATATGGCTGATAATAAAAGTCAGGGAAGCCGACATAAGGCTCAATGAGGTAGGCAAAACTCATGATAATGAAATTAAAACTTGACATAAGGGAGTCCTGGGGACAATGGCCAACAAAAATATCAAGAAGAGTATGAGGCTCTTGCGCAAAGACATGGCGATACTATACAAAGGACTCCCACACCCTAAAGGAAAAAATTGTCGTCATGGGAACCAAATGCAACAAAGGAGCTAATTAGGGCACCCATGTATGGTCAAGCTCTACCATTCACATCATGTCACTTCTAAAACAGCAAGAAGGTTCCGTGACAAGATAGAATGGTTTCATACCTAAGGTTATAATGAAATGGTCATAAGGTCATGAAAAATGCACATGGATGTGAAATCTAACCTATATGTCAGTTTAGACATAATACCTAAAAGCAGCATGAACGAGTCAAAACAATGGTCGAAACGATGCTCAAAACGGACTCCTACATCATCAGATTAGTCCAAAATGGTCCAAAATGGTCAGAAACAGTTCAAAACTATAGAAAGGGGGTAAAAAATTTCAAAAATTTCAAAATTTTTCTATAAATAGTAAAAAATTCAAAAATTACATATCATTTGAAATTTTTACCCATTTGAGCTTAGAACTTCAATTGCGAATTCCAGGAGCTTCGTCCAGTGAAATTCGACACCGTTTGTTCCAAGTAACTCCTCATGTCCTCCTCTTCCATTTTCATGTAAATTTTTTCAATTTCCATGGTCAATTTTTTACTTTTAGGCGAGTATAGATTAGTCTTCTCGGCCCATGCGGAAATCGAGGTTTTTTTTTCGTGTATAGGGTTGGCTATACGTAGAAAAACTGCCCAAACTTGAGTACATACATGGTTGTTTCACGAACAGTCATGTATGTGGCCACACACATGGTTTTTAGGTTAAATAATGACCAAAAATTATTTTTAATGTGCAGTATGGTCCTAGAATGGAGGGAGAGGGAACATGGATATGTAGAAGAGGATGTACGGGGTGATTTGATGGATCAACAAGCTCTACGTGCATGTGGTATATACAAGTTTTGGTGTCTTGGTAGCCTGAGGGACAAACCAAGACTCCTGCAGATGCTAGTAGAGTACTAGGATCTAGACTCAGAGTCTTTCCATATAGATGGGATGTCACTCACTATAGAGGTGGAGGACATATAATTCATTATAGGATTGTCTCGACGGGGAGAGGTGGTGAACCTACATTCTTGCGGGCCCAGAGGTGGCCTCACCATTGATGAGTACATTGTAGTATACTATTTTCTGGACATGAAAAAGGTTGGGAGTTAGATCCCGATGAAATCCATTCAGGTACTAGGCCTGAAGGCCATACTATTGGCACTCGGTAGGATAGCTAGGCTAACATCACTCCACCAGGCCTCTCAACCATTGATGTTCTACACTGTGGAGTGCATGAGACCCACATTTTATGATTGGAGTACTACGTTGTTGAGTAACATGAAGCAACAACTAAGTAACTGCAAGATGGGAAGGGTCTGAAACTTCGGTTTCGGCAATATACTAAGCATGTTCTTCTTTGAGCGTGTTCCAAGGCTAAGCCCTAGAACTGACATTCCTCCTCACGGGGTTCAAGATCTATCCTAATGACATTCGGAAGATGATATGCATATACTGGGTAGAGCTAGGGTGTCCAACCCCTACCCAGTTGATTTCTTTCCATGGTGGCGGTGGCAAAATATTTCCATCGATGATTACCCTTATGAAGGGATAGATTTTCAGGGAGATCCCGACATGCCCCTATGACCTGGAGAAACATATGGTGATATTGGTAATGAATACCAAACCCTCTTTTTAAGTTTTTTGAATTATTATTTTTTTTTGTGTTTTTTGATATATAGACTCAAAAGACATGTTTTGGTGTGATGACACATAGTGACAACCTGTCATATGTATGGAGATGTTGGACCACGGTGGCTTGACGGCTTTCGTCGTCATATATGGAGGGGAAGAGGATATGATATCATGGGTGTGGATGCGGAGCAGATGCTCCAAAGCATCCACACAAACTTTGTATGATTGACACACCGGGTACCCGTGGCGCAAGTCGAGGACTTGCCTGAGGCCATGCAGCGTCGGGTGGTTGGTTTGCCACGAGCATGGGTTCGGTTATTCCAACGACTAGCTAGAGTCATGGTGTGCTACCATGATCAGAACCCCCGTCTTCCTCCACCATAGGATTAGAGTCCTGAGAGTGATTCATTTTTGTACTACCCTGTATTATATTTTGGTGGCTCGGAAGCCCCATTTTTGTATTATGACACTTATGTATTATGACGTCACATTTTGGATGTTTAATGAATTTTTTTTTATGATGATCGATTTTATTTATTGACATGTGGGTAAAAATGTATGTTTGTGATGTGCTTATGGTCTATGAAACAAATGCCAATCTAACACATAGTTATCATATGATTCAGCAACTTGATTATAAATTCGTGAAACATGTATGTATGTTATGTTGTCAAATTTCTTTTCTAACAATCTCACATGTAAGAATCTTTGTAATAATGTTGGATCGCTTACATGATACAAGCCATTAAGCTGTGACACTACTAACTGCGAATCAAAATGTACCTCAAGAGAGAGAACACCATGTGAAATGGCATCCCATAATAGCTCGATAATGACACTATACTCAGCAACATTGTTCAAATAAGGCCGTAAACATACGCCTCCTGAAGACAATGCTTGACCCGTAGTAGTATAAATCACCCAAGCAGTAGAGGTTGAGTGTTGAGTGTGGTGGATAACACCATCAGTGAATCTATGAAAGCAGAAGACTCCATTGACATCTACCATAAGAAACGAAAGCTAATCAACAAACCTGATCACCATAAGAAAACTTAACTATGCAAAAACAAATTGTATAATAATATACAATAATCAGCCCTTGCTAAAGATCATGGATAGTATTTTTTAAGATAGAGCCCATTTCTAGGCTCCGCTAAGGCTATCCCTTCATAATATACCAGCTCATAGGAGCCCTTCTCTAACACATGTTTAACCACGTAAGGACCATGCCACATGGGATTAAAATTCCCTACCCCTAAGGGTTCTTTAGCTTGATCCCATAAAAGGACCAAATATCCTTCACTAAACCTCCTTGGACGGATTGAATTATCATACTGGACCTTAACGTGACGCATATTCACCTCTAGATACACTAAAGCATCTCGATGTTGCTCATCAAGCTGCTCTAAGTGGACCAAATGTTCCTCCAATGCAAAAGTGTCTGGTAAAATCTCTATAGCTAGTTTCAATGAAGGGATTTTGCATTCAACCGGCAAGACAGACTCCACTACATGTATGAGATGATATGGAGAAAAACTGGTGGCAGTCTTAACCATGGTCCTATATTCCCACAAAGAAGGATATAACATGATATTCCAATTCATTTTGATTTGTGCGATGGTTCGTTGGAGAATGGACTTAAGTGATTTGTTCATTGCTTCAACCTGTCTTTGAGAATGGTAATAAGACGAGGAGTGTTCCTACTTATACCCTAGCTTTGAGGCCAACTCTTCCATCATTCGTTTCTGAAAGTGCCTACCATGGTCAATGACAAGCTCTTTCAGAATACTGAATCGAGTAATAATTTGGTTGAATACGAAATGTGCGGCCGTCTCACCGTCAGATTTAATCATGGGCATAGACTCAGCCCATTTTGTGAAATAATCAATGGCCACTATAATATGATGATGCCCCTTAGCTGAAGCTGGGTTCAATCCATGAAGTCAAGCCCCCACTTGGTGAATGGACCAGTGGTGATAATAAGATGTAACAGGGCAGGATATGAGCGCATATTGCATGCAAACACCTGGCAAGGGTGACACTTCTTGACCGCATTAACACAATCTTTAAAGATTGACGGCCAAAAATATCCCTCTTTTAATATTTTTGGGATGTAGAAAGCCCAGATAAATGACCACCACATGCCCCTCTATGGCAATCATTCAACACAACCTCAGCCTCCTCATGGGTTAAAAAATGACTTAAAATGGAATCTACCCCACGTTGGTACAAAGTGTTATCCACTATAAGGTAGTTCTTAGATACGTGATGTAATAGTCATTGCTCATCCCGTGAAAGGTGAGTAGGGACCTTCAATGTTTGTAAATATATGATAATATCACCATACCATGGATCCAAAGTTGAAATAAGTAAGATATGCTCATCAACAAATGTATCCTCATAAACTTCCTCCTCCTCCTCACTTGGGAAATCAGAAATGAGCTCCGCAAAAATTAACGATTTCTTTGATTTTTTCGAAACAAATTCGAGATCGAATTATTGTAAAATAACAATCCATTTATTATAATTTCCCCTGATCATCCTTCTAGTGAGGATGAACTAAAATGGATTGACATGAGCTACCACCAAGGTCTGGCGAAGGAGAATGTAGTGTCTCAATATCTGAACCGCATGAACGGTAGCTAAGGCAAGTTTCTCCACATGGGAATAATGGATTTCCACATATATAAGGTTCTGGCTCAAATAGTATATGACATGCTCATGGAACTCCTCATACTCCTGAACCAAAACCATACCAATCATCTCCATGGACGCGGCCACATAAATAAAAAAGTCACGGCTATAGTCGAGTGGACTAAGCATGGGGACTGATGCTAAGGATTTCTTAAGAGCATCAAAGGACTCCTAGACTTGCTCATCCCAGCAAAATGTAGTGTGCTTCTTCAAAAGATGCATAAAGGCCTTAGTCAAATTGGAAAAGTTAAACACAAATCTCCGTAAGAAGTTTCCATGCCTTGCAAACATTGAAGATGTCTAATATTTCTTAGGGGAGATAATTGAAGTATTGCCTCAACCTTTAAGGGATCAACTCTTATACCCTATTTAGAAACAATGAATCCTAGCAAGTGACCTGACTTTATGCAAAAGATGCACTTATGAGGATTTAGCCTAACCTGGTAGTGGCGGCACCTTTCGAACACTAATCTCAAATGGTAGGAATGACACACTCTCAGCCGAGAATGAGCAGCTAGGTCATCCAAAAATACTTCAATAATCGATTTGAGATCATGAAAAATCAAGGTCATAGCCCATTGAAATGTGGCTCTGGCATTTTTAAGACCGAAAGGCATCTTTCAATATGCAAATGTACCCCAAGGACAAATAAATGCAATTTTGTGTTGATCCTCGGGTTTAATTCGAATTTGGTTATATCCGAAAAAGATGTCCATGAAGGAAACTACCTCGCTTCCCGCACACTCATCCAAAATCTAATCAATAAATGGTGTGGGAAAATTATCCTTAGGACATGCATGATTTAAATCATGGAAATCAATACATATATGGATCGCTCCCTATTTCTTATCAACCGGAATGGGGTTTGAAACCCACTCTGTCAAGGGAATGGGATAGATAAATCCGACTTGAAACATATTTTCTATCTCAGCCTTAATCGCAGGTGCTTTTCTAGGATTCACTGCATGCAAACATTGTTGAACAGGCTTCACATTCGGATAGGTATTAATTTCATGTTCGAAAATACGAAGGTTGATACATGGCATTTCCTCATATGACTAAGCAAATATATCACGAAACTCTTTGAACATATTGGTATACTCCAGAATCTCAGAATGGGAACATTCTGCCCCAATATAGACATTCTCAATCTTTCCAGGATTGTGAGAGATATTGATAGGAATCGTAAGTGATATATTCGCCATGTTCCCATCATCCATCTGACCAGGAGAGCTTAATGGAACCACGGGGCTACCAATATTCTCACTAATAATCTCCCTAAAGTCCTCATGCTCCAAACGGTCAAGCTTGGGAATAAAATAAGATCTATGATGTAATTATTCCCAAGTTGGCTTAACTCCAGACATGGCCTCAATAATAGCTTCATCTAACGGAAAAACACTATCAAGGAAGTCATGTGCATGAGAGGGCTCAACTTCCCATGTAGGCAGCACATACAGGTCTTCCTCTTCTGTCCGGGAAGAGGAAGGACTAGGCTCTGCAATATAATCAATATTTGCTTGATAAGCAATCATTGCTGTAGGCAACGACACGTCCATTTCAATAGGTCCATTCGAAAGACTCGGTGTAGAAAGAATCCAAGGATATTCCATATGGGAAGTGCGAAAAGACACCGAATTCAATGAAGATGAAGCCCCATCGAAACTATATCCAATCATAAGGACGGGTGCAGGATGGGTGATCTGTTGTAATCTCACAGATCACATAGGGCTATCAATAATCTAAATCAAGAGGATACATACATAATAGAGACAAGAGATAAGAACAAGTAAGTGGAATAACAGATTATATTATCATGAAAGGGTCCATACAATATAGAGAATTGAACTGAGTTCTCATCTGGCTCAACAGCCTAATATATATGAATTACAAAATAGTTACAAATAACTACATGTTGGTTTGATCAACTAACACGACCTTATGTGTCCAACCTAATCTCTAATTAGTCAGCTAATTGACTTAGTCGTCTAATCGACCAAGTCGGATATCATTCTAGTCAGCTTACCGCCTTGCTCCTCCGATAGTCCCCATAAGGGATGGATACATACCTACACCCACACTCCCAGTTGTCAGCTGAGAGTGGTCAATAATTGGGATCGAAGCTACCAAAGAAGCACTAACACTCGGATTCTTGAATGATGTTTGATCAATCATAACAATTTTCCCATTAAATGGAAAGCATACAACTTGAAATAGAGAAGAGGCTACGAATTGCATACTATACATCCAATTCTGACCGAGTAAAATATTGTAATCAAGGGGCACATCAACCAGCTCTTCCTCGATTGCGATGGTCTTCCCTCCCAAATGGACCTTAAGAGAAGGAAAAATTCCGTGCAGCCAAAATGATATACCATCAAAGGCAGTCAACATGGTAGCAAATTTAGGCAACTCGAGAGAACCCAAACCCTTCCAACACAACAAAGACATCATGGAAGCAGTAGCGCCTTCGTCAATCACAGTGAGTTTGACGGTCATGTTCAGACATTCCACATGAATCAAGAGAGACACCTAGTAAGGCAAGTGAGGCTATAGTCCCATGGTTTCAAAGTTGATGACGGAAGAGGATTTATCATCATTCACTCCAAGAGCAGAAAGCAAATCTTTTCTTTGTAACGGACAATTTTGAAGAACTTCAAGCGCGGACATCACACAAAGAGTTTATCCCAAATCCTCGACAACAGAATAGTTCTGGGTGGATTAGGCATTAGGATTGTACCTTGAATGCTTTAAGACTCCTTTAGGAATGCGAGGTGTATTCTCAGGTTTATCCATAATATTTTCAATACACAAAGGACTCTCTATAGGAGGAGGTTCTTTCCCAAGGTTTGGTTGTGACGAACCATAGTCTTTCGCATGAGTCACAACCTTAGTAGCATGCACCATGTTGATACACCCATGACTAGTATTGGCTTTCAATGGATTTTGATCTCCACCCGATGCAGCATGAGGATCATGGGTCCTCAAGCTCATATTTTGATTATGGGGTAAAGGATTGGTTAGCACAGCTGGGCCCTGTGCTATGAACCTCAAGGCGTCTTCCATACAAGGGCACAAGTGAGTGATGTGGTCATCCTTACACAATTTGCAAGGAAATTAACCTTACATTTAGACTGCTTGTCCCCCCCAGCATTATGGTCATTGTTTTCATTAAAAATGGAATTTTCATTCTTGTTCCCACCCTTATGATTTTTTTTACCCCTTTTCTTATTCCTTCAGGGCTGCTGGTTGCCCTTCTAGTCTGACGATTGCACGTAAAGTACACTCGTTGTTTGGGTGGGTTGAGATGAAGCCATAGCTTGTCCCGATGTGGATTGGTTAATAGATAATTGAATCACTTGTTTTGTAACCAAGTCTGGAGGTTTGGCACTTATACATCCCACAATGCCATTGGCATGTGGTCCAGGTTTGATCTTGGGACCGAAACTATAATGCAAAGCATTAGGTATGATCTCATATAATATCACTGATTGAGCATAAATCAAATCCAGTTCATGTGTCCTAAAAATTTCTTGTTCCTCGTTCTGTACTCTAGATGTAGAAACATGCTTCGCGATATAAGGTAGCAATGATTTAAGGAACCACTCAAGGAGAAACTCCGGTGGTATGAAAGCTTTAATCAACCTCTTATGTCTATGCCACTCTTGGCTATGGTTTGAGATATGTGTGGATTTGTCCTATCAAAATGTTGACAAGAGTTCTGCACCAACTTCATAATGCACTGGTAGCTTGAAATGGTTGAGGAAAGTCATAGCAAGGTCATCGAACAAAATGAACGCCCCCTTTGGTAACTCTATGTACCATTTCGCTGCAGGCCCTATGAGGGCACATTGAAATAGCCTCAAATGGATTGATTCATCGTGTAAAGAGTTGGAAGAGCACCAAAGGTGAAAGGTAGTGACATGTTCACCAGGATCTTCTCCTATTTTTCCCTCGAATTTGGGAATGTCCGAGGGAAGCTTGGTAGGGACAGCTGGCCAAGCCAGGTCATAAGATATCAGATCGTTCATTAGTCTCGATAAGTCAAGTGAATTTAACATTGAGAGGAAAGGGATCCTAGGTTGAGTTGCTCTATGCCATGCTCCCTGATAGTTTTGTTTCATATAAGGCTGAATACTGTAAATACCATGGCCTTGGCCATAATATCCTCCTCTCAATTGACTCGTGTAGGGATGCATAGAAGCATTATGATGTGGTGATCCTTGATTAGGCGGTGCTACAAAACCATAATTAGAGGAGTAAGGGGGTTGTTGATACCCGTACCCATAAGTTTGATAGCTCTATCCATACTACGGTCCATAAGATGGTGCATGATAATTTCCATAAGATGTCCCATGGGATATCCCATGAGAAGCTCCATAAGTAGGGATATGGGGAATGCCATGCAATGGACGGTAAGATGATCCAAAAACAGGAATATGACCTCCTGACACAATAGGAGATGCTTGACTTTGAGAAAATACTGTACGAGTAGTCACGGTACGAACATGACTAGTAGAAACAGTCCGACCCATAGGACCACGTGAATGAGAGGGAGGAAGGGTTGTCAAAAATGCGTTCGAAGGAGTAGGAATAGAGGATGAAGGGACATGTGAAGGGATATCAGTGATATTTCATATGGTCGCTTGTATTGGTTCTGGTATCCACATATTACTACTAACATTAGGCCTAGGACGAACATGTGAGGTAGCTTCCACCACCGAGATGGAAGGTGCAATGTGACTAGTGCTCCCAAATCTCTCCCCACAGAAAGGAATGGGAATGCCCCCAGGCATAGTTTTAGGTTCAATTTATGACTCGACATGATGTGTTGGATCATGTGTAGGGATGTCAAGCCTGTCATAACTAACATGATTAGTGCTTGTGGGTTCATGGTGAGTCTCGTCGCCCAGAAACCAATACCGGCGACCTGTGAATGAGGGATCGTATCCGGAATGTGAAGGTATATCAGTTGAAGGATCATATACAGGAGTAGGATATTCCTCCCCAACCTCTTGAGGTGGAGAGGACATCTCAAGAATCCCATCCTCATGATCTCCCATCGTGTGTGAATCAATGTGATAAGCAGTCCACCTGGACATTCTATTTATTTATCCGAAAGGAAGAGGAGATGTGGAAGGTAGAAGTCCTGCTAAATGGTGAGAAAAGTGAAGTGTCTCACCCGAATCCACAATGTCTCAAAAAATAAAAAAGATTCTATCTAATTACACAAACCCTAGGAAAACTAGCATGCATAGAGCATACACCTATATAATGTAAAGCCAAATCACAAGCAAGAAAGGGTAGGATATGTGAGCTCTCGAATGAAGCAGGTAGGTCTCTCCTAGGAGAAGCTTCAGACTCCCATACACAACAAGTGGAGGTTAGTAACCAATTATTGTGGCCCTCAACTTCAACGCATATAGCGACTATGTTGTCCAACCCCAATCTGGTCAGGACACCTACAGAATAACCTATGTGAAGTACCCCCTCGATAACCTAGGTAAGGCAACTAAGGTCACCTCAATATAATCAATGCTCAGGCAGATAGTCGCAGGCGGGATTGACCGTATGGGTAGGGTAGCAAAGCCCAAAAATCTTGAAAGAGCCCCCAAATACGAATAAAATCCTGGAAATATCTTCGGTGCTACTCAGTTATGACTAGGGGTCATCCCAATCAATAACCGCTCACATTGCCTCGTGCTTAACTCCCTTGTAATAGAAGTATCATGAGAAACACTAATTATAGCAAGGAATTTCACACTCTTACCTGTAAAGACACATACATGTTGTTGTTTAGTGGTCTTGGATAATTTACTCACAATGAACTATTCCAAGACCCTAAAACCTAATCTTGTTGGTGCACCCTATAAAGAAAAGAGTGTAATTCATTTTATTATGCGTTAATTTTAATTGGCTTATTACTCAAAAGGGTAAATTATCGTGTAACTACCTGTGTTATGACACAACAAGAAGTAAAATGCACACCTAAAAATCAATGCAAATGCACTGTGTCAAATGAAAAACGTGGTATGCTACTACCTAAAATGAAAAATTCTCCTTCAAATGAAAAATGCAATCATTCCTATATGAAAATCTGACTAATACTTTTCCAAGCAAAACAAGTGCAAGTACCATGCAAATTGCAAAATGAAATGATGCATCATGATGCAAAAAAAATATAATGAAGAAAAATAATGACTCTACCACCCCCAGACTCTGCAAGCACTATCAAACAACACCCAAGAAAAACACCAAGGTAAAAGAGACCTAATGCACTAATCCCAAACCAAAAAATAGAAAATGCAATGACAAGAACATTTTAAAAAATTCTAACTAAAAGACGTCTCTGGTCAGAAATGTTGATGGAATTGTAAATTTGAAATGTATTCACTTGTATTTATTATATATTGTAACCCAATGTTCATTGCAGGATGTATTGTAATGTATTTGAGGCATGTCATACCCCAGTTTTTATTCCAAGAAGTTTCTATAATGAGAAAGTCATGTCAAGTCATTGTGAGTAACCCTCCTATTGGTGAAGGGTTAAAGTCCCCACAGTTGTGGGGCTGTTGGGTTATTAGACTATCCTAGTGAAGTCAACCCTAGGTCAGTCATTGTAAGTCATGGAAATAGTCCGCACCATTGTGTTACCCTCCTATTGTTCGGAGGAGGCAAAGTCCCCACAAGTGGTGGGGCACTAGGGTTATTAGACACTCCTAGAGATGTTGGCTCTAGTAAGTAATTGTTAAGTGAGGCCGACATGTTGGAGTGCACTTCAAGTGAATGGAAGAATATAAATAGAGAGTGAGCCTCTCTATTTATCTCACTTGCAACACTCACACTCACTCGTTGGGGCGCATGAGTGAGAGAGGATAAGCTCTCTCAGTGAGAGAGAGAGAGACTGCTGCTGTTGGGAGATCATCTTACTGTTTTGGGGATTTTACTGTTTTGGTGCTGATTCTATATCTGAGGAAGTTGTGGGGTTTTCTACTTTATTCTTTCCTCAAGGAAAATTATTTGTGTCTCTTGTCTCCTATGTTGTGCTTATCTTTTATTGTTGTGCTTGTTATTCTCTCAGTTAAAAGATCCTAAGATCATAATGCTAGCTTAATGTTGAAACACTAACATGGTATCAGAGCTAACCTGAGAAGAAGAAATTATGCAACTACAGAATCTAGGGCTTCTTACTTTTTGGGTCTCTCTCCACAATCCATCAGCAAAAGTATGCTAGGCTGACTCTCCACTGAAGGGCACATCTTTCTATCGAAGCGAAATTCGATTCCGAGCTTTTTTAGTTTTCGATGTGGAAATTAGGGATTTCTACAAAAGAGGAATTCTTGATTGATTCTAGCATAGGATTTTTCTCCTCATAAAAACCAAAGTTTAGAAACCTGGATCAAGAAATTTGGTTGGGTGAAACTCTGGGAAAGTCAAACCCTAGTTTGACCCCAATCTAGAAAAACCCTAAATACTAAAACTGCTAAGTTTTGGTACATTCGCTATATCCAGAGATTGGAGAACTCTCAGGAGCTGAAAATTGTAGGGGAAAACGATACAATCCGGATAAAAAAAATTTCCCACTTTCAGCCTCATATTCGCTATATTCTGGGAGATATGATCCCTCCAATTTAGGGTTCTAGACTCTTCCATAATTCATCCCTAAACAGGACACCTAGGGATAATTGCTATAGCTTGGGATACAGAGGTCCAAATGGAATTCTTGAAGATTTTCTAGAAATTGCACAGACATTAATTTCTTTGGTCCAAATTTTAGACTCAAAATATGAACCAGTGACATGTGGCAATCCATACAACTTTGTTGTTCTGAAACTTCCTGTAACAGGTCACCTTGGGAAAAGGATCATAAATCCCAATTGGTGAAACAAATTCTAATGAAACCTATGGTGTTGGACGAGGGACATCTGATCTTACCTTAGTGAGAAATTTCAGACACAGAGGATTAGTAATGTCAGAGATATCATAGAAACAATAATAGGAATTTTTGTAGAAGAAATTGGAAAACTAGGGCTTCTTGTTCCAGGAGATTCCCTCCACTATTTTTAGAAAAGGAGTACATTTGACAACTCCATTTGAATAGATCTATCTGTCTATTAAATAATATTTGAAATATTCCAAGTTTTGAAAATTAGGGTTTATATGACCAACCCTAGATCAGCCAGCTCCGGAACCAGGACGAACACCTCAAATCGCTAAGATCTAATATTTTACTATTTCCATTTGAGATTCTCATTTAAAAGTGATCTATCACATAAGCTTGATGTTAAGCTTGTTGAAGTTGAAGAACTTCCAAGCATGAAAGTATATGATCTCTCTGAAGAAAATGAATTGGACACCTACATGAGTAGAGAGGTTCCAATTCCAGAGGGAGATGAGGCTAGAAGCCTTACACAAGAAGAACTTGGTCAAGGCCAAGAAGATCATGGTTGATTCAGTCACGGATAAACTTGTACCACAAGTGTATTCCATAAAGACACCAATGATGTTTGATTCCTTGACCAAGCTATTTGAAGGGAAGAACATAAATCAGAATATGAATTTAAGAAACCAGTTGAAGGAAGTGAAGATCCAGAATGCAGAGACCATACAGTCATACTTTAAAAGGGTCTCTCAAATCAAAGAACAACTTGAAGTGGTAAAAGAAGAAGTGAAGAATACAGAAGTGGTGATAGCCACCTTTAATGGCCTCCCAGGATCATAGGATTCATTCATTTGAGGAATGTGTGCCAGAAGGAAGTGATTAGTTTTAGCAGACTCTGGGAAGAAGAAGAAGATCGACTCATAAGAAGAGAAGAGAAGATGGGAGCAATTGAAGAACAAACTCTCACCATCGAAAGAAGATCCCTCAAGCGATGAGGAATATGAAGGACTCAATTCTTAAAGAAACTCTTATCCATATTGAGATCTTGGATAAGAAATGATGAAGTCATGAATGAAGAAGATGATGAAGCGGAAGGATCAAGAAGGAGTCTACCCATGAAACAAATAAATATAAGTATTCAATTGTCATTTCATGATATTGTTTTTTGTTATGCATTTGTTTATATTCAGCCGATGTATTATGCATGATAGAATGTTTACATTAATGACAGTATACTACTATATGCATGTGATGGGTAAGTATCTCATGGTGCTATGCAACTCTCCATTGCTACTTATCTAGAATGAAACCTCTTTGCAGACATATTGGATTAGTGCATAATCTTAATGTTGTCCTGGTAGAGATGGAAGGCATCTAGAAAGTTTCAGTAAGATATGGATGAATGTTGTATTGGCTAAAGTAGTTGCATGATCATATATTTATGCATAAGAAATTGCCAGTATGAATATTCCTTATGAAATGTTTCTAACCATACAAATGCATTTGACTTGTAGGAAAGATCGCATACATAATCACCTACAAGCAAAGAAGGATGAGACTTGTTCCGAAGAACAAGTGACGACAGTTCAAGATGAAGAATAATATGATGAATGCAGTGACATCATTGATGTAGAACCTTCCAACTATGAAGAAGTAACCAAGAAGAAAGGGAAGACCAGTTCAAGAAGAATGATGTCTAGGATCATAGTATCGATACATGAAGGGAAGTTCGTAGTTCCATCATGTAGTATTTGGAAACATCGTACAAAGCAAGATTCCTAGCATGAGGCTTCTCATGAAAAGAAGGCATAGACTACGAAGAGACATTTGCAGCCACTAGAAGTGAAGTCACTTGACATACATAATCATGTGTGAAAATGAAAGAAGGCCTTGTATGAGTTCAGAAGACACCCTTGGGATAACACATACATGATGAGCTTGATGAATATCTTAACCTTTGCTACAAGGTTGATAAAGGATGACAATCTCACAGATGGATGTGAGAAGAAATTGTGAAAAAGTTCAAAATAGAGGATCTTGGTATCCAATGATCCTAGATGGATACTATTTATCACTACAGTATAGAATGTTTCAGTGCATAGAGTACAGGAGATAGAGGGAGTATGATGCTTCGCTTCAGAGGGAGTGACTGCAGAAGATCCTGAGGTTTGACATGGTACGACAGGATGGATAGATTAATTATGACTCTAGGCTTTACTAAGAGTAAAGCAGATTCCAACCTTTGCTTCTAGGTTGAAGATGGAAAGACCAATGATGCTCCTATTATGTGTCGATGCACTATTGTTCTAGGCATGGAGGTGTGGACAAGGGAAGTATGTAGTATATATCCTGAATAGGTTTAGGATGATGTACTACATGACCACACCTATGGCATCGAACCTGAAGCTGTTAAGTGATGCTTCATCAGAGAAGGTTGATGCTACGATGTATCATCAGATGAATGGGTCCTTGATGTACCTGAATAACATGAGACATGGCATTTGCTTTGCTATGAACACCTTGAGCTAGTTCCTAACAGATCTGAGACATGTTCACTTGATTGCTGCAAAGCATATTCTGAGGTAACTGAGGGGTATAGTTGATTATGGGCTCAAGTACGATGTGAATCAAAATATTAACCTGGAAGGTTATGTTGATTCATATTGGGCAGGCAGTGCCATCGATAGGACGAGCACTTCAGGGTGTTGCTTCAGTATGGGATCAGGTGTGATATCTTGGTTTAGAGGGAAACAATCCTATGTGGCACTGAGTACAGCTGAAGCAGAGTATGTCGCAGCTTGTTCAGCTAGTTGTGAGGCAGTATGGCTGTGGAAGCTACTATCTAATTTATTTGATCTCTACATGGGTGCTACTTGTATACACTGTGACAACCAAAGTTGCGTGAAGTTTTCAGAGAATCCAGTGTTCCATGACAAGTCAAAGCAAATCAAGATCAAGTATCACTATATCAGGGATATGGTGTAGAGAGGAGCAGTGAAGCTCCAATATGTTGCGACGGAGGAACAGGTAGCTAATGTGTTGACGAAGCCATTGGCTAGAGTGAAGTTTGAGTACTTCAGGGAGAAGCTTGGTGTTCTCCAGATCAAGGTTTCCTCCAAGGGAAAGTGATGAATCCCAAAGCCTCTCTAACGATCAGGTCAGATGTAAGGGCTGAGCCATTCTATCATGTAAGGGCTGAGCCATTCTGACATGGTGAGAGGATTGGTTCCTTCCATGGTCAGATGTAAGGGCTGAGCCATTCTGTCATGGTGAGAGGATTGGTTCCTTCCATGGTCAGATGTAAGGGCTGAGCCATTCTGTCATGGTGAGAGGATTGGTTCCTTCCATGTTAGATATGAGTGTTGGCCATTCTATTGAGTAGGATAGATGTAAGGGCAATTGCCATTCTAGGAATGGAGGCACCTGGTCAATTACCAGGAACACTCAGTGTAGGACTGAGTAGCCATTCTGATGTGATAGAGGGATGTGTTTCCACTTGATTAGATGTGAGTGTTGGCCATTCCAACAAGTAGGTCAGATGTAAGGGTGGCTTCCATTATCTAGGAGAATGGAGGCACCTGGTCAGTTACCAGGTAGCTCAGTCGAGGAGGACTGGGGGCCATTCTGATATGATTGCTGGGATGTGTTCCCTCACTGGGTGGATGTAAGTGCAGATCCATTCTTTGCATCATGTGTTGATCAGATGTAAGTGTTGAGCCATTCTTTGCATCATGTGTTGATCAAATGTAAGTGTTGTGCCTTTCTTTGCATCATGTGTTGATCAGATGTAAGTTCAGTGCCATTCTTCGCATCATGTGTTGATTATATGTAAGTGCAGCATCTATATTTGCATCATGTGTTGATCAGATAGAGATGTTGAAGCCTTTCTTTGATCATGTGTTGATCAGATCTAAGTGTTGGGCCTTTCTAATATGATTATAGGATTAGTTCCTACATGATCAAATTTGAGTGTTGGGCGTTCCTTTCTGACAAGTAGCTCAGATGTAAGTGTTGGGCGTGCCATTCTTCGTATAATGTGTTGATCAGATGTAAGTGAAATATCTATCTTCACATCATGTGTTGATCAGATAGAAATGATGAGCCATTCTTCGTATCATGTGTTGATCAGATATAAGTGCTGAAGAAGACCTACATGGAGGCTAGGCCTACAACCAACATGAAAAAGGGTTGGCTCTGTAGAACTTCCTGTGATGAGAAGAATCATGAGATAGCACCCGTGATGATCCAGATCCAGTGATGATAGCCAATGATGATCTAGATCGAGCGATGATCCAGATCGAGTGAAGATTATTTAGCAGTTATGATCCAAATCCAGTGATGATCCAGATCGAGTAATGATCTAGATCCAGTGATGATGATCCAGATCCAGTGATGATCTAGATTCAGTGATGATGATCCAGTACAAGTGATGATTCAGATTCAAATGAAGATGACTTACAAATGAAGATGACTTGAAGATAAAGATGACCTGAAGATGACGAAGACTTGACGATGACCCAGATGATATAGAGAAGAAGACTTGTGATGATAAATTGTGTCGAGAGAATCTCTTCCTAGTTAAGAGGGAGTGTTGATGGAGTTGTAACTTCGGAATGTATTCACTTGTATTTCTTATCTATTGTAACCCGATGTTCATTTCGGGATGTATTGTAATGTATTTGAGTCATGTCATACCTCGATGTTTATTTTGGGAAGTTTCTATAATGAGAAAGTCATGTCAAGTCATTGTGACTAACCCTCCTATTGGTCAAGGGTTAAAGTCCCCACAGTTGTGGGGCCCTTGGGTTATTATACTATCCTAGTGAAGTCAACCCTAGGTGAGTCATTGTAAGTTAGGGAAATAGTCCCCACCATTGTGTTACCTTCCTATTGGTCGGAGGAGGCAAAGTCCCCACAAGTGGTGGGGCACTAGGGTTATTAGACACTCCTAGAGATGTTGGCTCTAGTAAGTAATTGTTAAGTGGGGCCGACATGTTGGAGTGCACTTCAAGTGAACAGAAGAATATAAATAGAGACTGAGCCTCTCTATTTATCTCACTTGCAACACTCACACTCACTCATTAGGGTGCATGAGTGAGAGAGGAGAAGCTCTCTCAGTGAGAGAGAGAGAGACTGCTACTGTTGGGATATCATCTTACTGTTTTGGTGTTGATTCTATCTCTGAGGAAGTTGTGAGGTTTTATCCTTTATGGTTTCCCTGAGGAAAATTATTTGTGTCTCTTATCTCCTGTGTTGTGCTTATCTTTTATTGATGTGCTTGTTATTCTCTCAGTTAAAAGATCCTAATATCATAATGCTAGATTAATGTTGAAACACTAACAAGAAACAGAGGTGTATACAGACTCTAGAAGCATCCAAGGAGACTCAGCAATCATCAAAACTCACCCAGCAACACTTAATATTCCCCTAAACATCAAAACTTAGTGCATATGCAATTGTATGCAGAAAAACCACATATATACGCTGATATCCCAGTAGAAACTACGTGTACACGCAATTTTGAAGCAAAAATTTGTGTATAGAAAGAAAAAGAGATAAAAAGAAGGTAAAACAGACAAGTTGAGACAAGCTTTACTCCTATCAGACTCTACTAGACAAACATGCCCCCAGACCTGACTTAGAAATAGAGAAAGCAGAGCAATTCAAGAATATTGAATGTCGATGAAAACCCCTAAAGAAAATGACTAGGAACTCCCCAGTATGGTCGTCAATTCTGTTATGGAGAAAAATTCCTAAGGCTTGGGGTACCACAATAGATAGAGTAACCACATAAATCAATCCTTTCCAATATGCAAGAGAAACCAAACATCTAACACTAAAGGATCTCAATACATACCTCATTCTAGATGGTTGATGTAGATCCCCATTGAGATTTTCCACTCTCGCTTGTATAAGTAATTTTCTCTCTCAACATTCAGAAAACAAGACAAGCATGATGTACATAATTGTGTTAGACCTACTCTAACATATATAATCAATAACATATAAGCATTTAAAAGCATCCATCGATTCAATACTCATTTAAATACACATTATTGGATAGGAAAATATATTTCTATTAATATAAAACAAAGATTACAATAGTGAAAACCTCTATCGGCACATCTACGAATCGAAGAAATTGAGTCCTCCACCTGGGCCTCCACCACTTCAATCCTCCATCTCTCAATAGCAAGCTCACAAGTAAAGGAAAGCTTGGGAAGAACACAAAATGCTTTAAGGTACAAAGGGATGCAGACTCAAGTATAAGCTACGGCAACAATGGACTATAGTTTTGTTGCTCTTCAATTCCTCCCCCTTCAATGTATCCAAAGGGTTCCTTATATAGTGCTTCAATGGGGTAATGGAAGGTCAAATATGAGTGATCTCACGGAATATGGAAGGCCAAGAGACAAGGGACTCTGATCCACATCAAGGAAAAATCGAAAACTATTTGGCCTTTTGCACACATCTCGATGTACACGGGTTTGAGGGTCATATCCGCGTATATACGTGAGAAAGGGATAAAAATTCATGTATAGAAAATAATAGGTGTTTTTAGGGATGAGCTTAGAAACATCAAAGGTACAGAAATCATCCATGGGGTCTGAAGAGTCTGCAGAGGGATAGGGAAGGCCATAAAGGTGTGATCCACCATGTGTTGTAAAATCAGCTATAACAATGGACAAGCATCTCCAACAACAAATAATTCATCCCCATAAGCTCCAACATTTCTCTCTATGCTCTCCAATGGCTTGGGATAAGTGGTCAATCCAACAACATAACAATACCTCTATAGTTCTCCCCCTCAACTATGGACATAAGCTTGTATTTATAAGGCTCAATGGATAGGAATAGTTGAGAGATTTGTGGATTAGATGGCTCTAAAATCCTATGATGGGGGATCTCGAGCCCAATTGACCCGCAATGATATGGATAAGGGAGGACACGGAGCTCATGATCTAGAAGCCTCGAGAAACATCCCTTTTTCCAATTTTACCTAGGGTACCGCTTTTCTTCTCTTATGAGAGAGAATTTTAGATGAGAAACACTTATGGACCAAAGACCATAGGTGGTGGCACTGCTTATGGAAAATAGGATACAATCGGTGTGAACAAGATATTGCTCATGAGCCACGGGGAAAGTGCGGTGCTGAGTTTTTTCATGTAGAATTGACAAACAAAGTAGGTTTCCACTCTAAGTGCTGGGATTAAGGGAAAACATGGGAGTTATGGGTCTTATCACATGGTGGTGACAGGATTTGGGCATAACACCATCATGTGTTTGGAAGCCTCACTATCAATGAGCCAATCATTGCTTCCATGTGTAACAGTGCCTGTGAGGGAAGAAATCAAAACATATTCTTCTTCACTAGAAGAATATTCACTTTCTTCTTTAGCTTTATTTCTGGGAGGTGCATCATCCTCTGCAGTGTGAGCATGATGGATTTTCTTGCTTCCCTTCTTGTTGTGAGAGCCATTTTTGTTTCTAGGACATTCTTAGCATAGTGTCCTTTCTTGTCACATGCATAGCATCTGATTTTAGAAAAATATTTGTTATATCTTCTAAGATTATTTTTTTGGTGAGAGTGCTTACCTTTGTGATATTTTGTTATGCTTCTCTTAGAGTGTACTATGAGAGCTTGATCTTCACTTTCCATCTTTTCTTCTCAAGATACTATTCGAGCTTGTTCTTGTGAGAATTCCTCCCACAATCTACTAAACTTGACTAGCTTCTTTCTGGCACAAATCCCTTGAATGAAAGAGTTCCATGACATAGGGAGACCATTCATGGTGGTCATCACAATTTATGCATTCTCTACTTCTTGATCTATTGCTTCAAGTTGTTCCTTGATCCGGGAGACCCTTGTAAAGTATGACTATATGGTCTTTGCATTCTGGATCTTTACATTCTTCAATTGATTTCTTAGAGTCATCTTCTGATTTATGTTATTCCCTTCAAATAACTTGGTCATAGAATCAAACATATCTTTATGTGTCTTTAGGGATGAATCCTATCATACGAGGTGATCCTTGATTAAATCAACAATAATCCTTTTGGCCATGATCAAGTTCTTCTTATGTAAGACCTTAGCCTCATCTCCATCTGGAATCGGAACCTCTCCACTTATCTAGGAGTCCAATTCATTTTCTTCCAAGACCAAGGAGATCCTATACTTCCAGGATAAAAAGTTATCATCTCCCTCAAAATTTTCATCAAGCATGGTGTGATGAGACATCTTAACAGAGAACCTCAAATGGAAATACAAAATATTTAGATCTTACCAGTTTGAGAAAATGAAAAATGGATGTGAAGCTGATCTTCTGTAGTGCTGGCTTTCTAGTTCTAGGGAAGATTAGGGTTTGAATTTCCCAGAGTTCTGCCCAACCAAAAACCTCGATTTTTTCTCTAAAATTCGATTTTGAGGAGGAGAATAATCCTAGCCTGGGATCACTCAAAAATTCCTTTTCAATGAAATGCCCTAATTTCCTGATGCAGTGGTAGGTCAAAAAATAAAAGTGTTCATAATCAGATTATGTTTCGACAGAAAGATGCGCCCTCGAGAGGAGAGTTAGCCAAGCCTTATTTTGCTGATGGATTGTGGAGAGAGACCCCAAAATTAAGAAGCCCTAGCTTCAGCAGCTGCACAATGTATTCTTCTCAGGTTATCTATGATACCATGTTATAATTTTATCATTTAAGAAATATGATCTTAAGATCTTAACTGAGAGAATAAGAAGCACAATAATCAATCACAAGAGACAATGAACACAAATAATTTTCCTCTGGGAAACCATTAAGGATAAAACCTCACAACTTCCTCAGAGATAGAATAAGCACCAATGGCAGCACTAAAACTCAAAGAAAGAAAATATTATATCCACCCATTGGTCTCTCTCTTATCAGCTCCTTCTCTCTCACTCATGCACTACAACTGAGTGTGAGTGACTGTGTGATAAATAGAGAGGCTCACTCTTATTTATACTAGTTTCTGACTTGACATTAACTCACTAGGGCCAACTTCTCTACGAGAGTATAATAACCCTAGTTCCCCACAACTGCGGGGAATTTAACCCTTGATCAATAACGAGGGTTATACTCTATGAATTTACATGACTTAATTACATTACTGATTCTCTCAATAGGAACATCGAGGTATGACATGACTTGATTACATTAATGATACTCCTGATAAGAACATCGGGGTACAATACATAAGGTATACAAATGAATACATTTCAAATTTACAAATAAATTAATATCATGAACACAGTTATTGAACACTACACCCTTGACTCTTACTTTGGTGATTTTCCTTCTGATGCTTCCCCAAGTCAGAATCTAGATAGACTATTAGAAATTGACAATTGTAAAGTTATTCCATTTTTTTGTGAAATTTTACATAATGCATATCATGTTAATATCAATTTTAGATTAGATTTTTCATCATGGACACTTTTCTTTGATGGATCTAATTCCAAATATGGTGCTAGTGCAAGTTGTGTACTTATCGATCCTAAGGAACCTAAATGGATGATCACTTATAGACTAGAATTTGAGTGTACCAATAACATTGTTGAATAAGAAGACTTGGTACAAGGGCTCAATAAATCAATAGAGTTGGGAGATAAAATTATTCATTGTTATGAGGACTTTGAGATTATAGTCAAACAGGTGAGAAATCAGATCCATTGTTTATCCCCCCATCTTTTGAATTATCTGAAATTAGTAAGGGACATGACAAGCTCGTTTAAGTACTTTAACATTAAATACATCCCAAGGTCACAAAATTTTGATGCATAACTATTGGAAAATACTGCATCTAGGCTCATTCCACCCGAAGGCCTCGCTCCTGATACCTTTTCCAATGAACTTATGTAGAGTCCTTACATACCCAGTAATGTAACTAGTTGGAAAATATTTGACGATGATGTTAAGATATTATACTTCCTTATAGCCCAGTTAAGCTTTGAAATAATTTTCTATAGATGAAGTCGAACATGAAAAGTCTCTGTCTGATAATACTTTTCCTTATAATTTGATTCCTAAATCAGTCCTTAATTTAGATAAATTCTATGATTTGTGATTTGTAAGACAAGTTCAAAGGAAATCCAAATTGAAAAACTCATATTTCTACTCTAAATTATAAGACTGATAATATGGGTAATGAGAAAAACCCTCATCTCATTAACATAGGCCTTTCTTGTTCTACTAAAGAGGAGAGACCTTTAGTGAAATTATGAAAAGAATACAAGGATTTTTTGCATGGACTCATGATGATATAAAAACCTTTGATTCTTCCATTATGCAACATAACATACCCCTAAATCCTGATGCAAGACCTTATCAACAAAATATAAGAAAAATGCATCCTATCCTCGAACCATCCATAAAGAAAGAGCTTGAGAAACTATTGAAATCCATAATCATATTCCCTATCAGACACACATAGTGGATTTACAACTTGGTTGTGTTACCACCTAAGTTGTACTTAGTGGTTTTTTATCAAGTGAGCCTGGAGAATTGGACAAAGATAACTTGTTTGGACTTCAGAAGAACTTCAGTCTTACTTCTGGGAAGTGCATGTTGTATTATGTCACATGTTCATATCCCCATGGGGGAATTGTAATAAATGTTCTACCATGATAGTGTCTGTAAAAGACTCAGTATCTTAGACTTTATTTGTCAATCCGATCAGCCTAGAGTGTTTTTTCCCTTGGTTATTATTGGTTGTTGAATAAACGACTGATAATTTCTGAGTTTTTGACTCCATACCTCCAAATTTGGGGTGGTTGGATTGGCATTTAAGCCTATTGAGATTATTAGAGTCTATGTGTCAATGTATAAACATGATAAGCATCATGGTCAAGTCATATGAACATGTCTAAGTCCCCCTAGGTCTTTTCAACTTTTTTAATTTTTTAATTTTTTTAGTGTTTTTTATTAAAATTTAATTTTTCCAAAATTTAGGCTATCTTTTAATAGTTTAAATGGAAAATTTGGTTTTGTAATAAAAGTGGGCCAAATAATCAGTTTCAGTCATGTAGGTGCTTCTTTTCAAGCTAAGAGCACCATGTAAACCCATGGACCCACTTTTTTCAGGTTTTGAGTGATTTTTCATCACTCAGGTTTGAAAACCCCAAAAAATCAATTATTGATGATTTTAATTAATAAACTGATGAATAATGGAGCAAATCCAAAATACTAGATCAGTGGATTCTAAGCCAATTGATTGAAATCAGTCAGATATGGACTAGATTGACTAGATCTGACAAATCCTTGACTGGCGGAGGTGATCTGGACAGATCCAGAGTTGATCTTCAACATCTTTTATGGGGAATTGTACCCTCTCTCTGTCCTCCACACGTGTGGGCTCTCCTGGAAGCTCTGTGGATTGGTACGAATCATTGGATCTAAGTCTGCATGATTCCCATGTGATGGCTAAGATCACTTGTGGAGGCACACATTGTGTTGTCTCTAAGACATTGATTGACTAGGAAATCCTATTCCTAGTTATCAAAGATAGGAGTCTTGAACCACCTAGTCCTCTAAGTGGTGAGCCAAAATAAGTAAACATCATGTTCAAGCAAGTGAAACTTGCATTTCATCCATTAGAATACATAACTAAAATCCTTACTGATGAGGATTTTGCAACAAAAGAGCATGGTGTTCATTCCCTTTACCCTACCTCCCGTGATGTAGAATAACAATCTAGAGAGACAAGTAACACCCTCAACATGGCTAAAAGAGAACTTATTGATGGATGCTTATGATTTTTGCGAGAATTTGCTGATGAGTGTTCAAAATTTTGGGAGGTACCTACTGATGGGTGCTCAAGTTTTAGTGAGACATCTACTCATGGATGTACACCCATCTATGTTGGTGACATAGAGATTCCACAAGAAGGAGTTGTTGCAAGACCAAATTTTCATGAGCATGAAGACATTGTAGTAGCTGAATAAAAGGTCCTAGGATCGATTTCACCTTCACCACATGAAATTCATAATTTTATCCTGTGATGGAAGATGAAGAGGAGGTTCATGTGGGAGAACCCCATTTTCTTGCAGGGTTATTGAAGATGGATGAAAAGAATATTCAAGAGACCCTGAATACTTTCTATGAAACACATGCTTTAATTTGAAAAATATGTTGGAGAATGGAGGAAAAATATTCCCTGGAGGACATGAAGAAAATCCAGAAAGTAATATCCATCACAAAAAGTAACATTATGAGTTTAGTTTCTGATAGATATTATTTTTGGAACTTGTTGACATGTATCATGGAGTAACCTTGAATGATGCACAAGAAAATGACAAGATAACGAAGAAATTGATGTCCACCTAGGATTCTTTGGTAAGTTTCCAAAAATTCCTTCAAGAATCCTAGATGCAGAATGAGTAGCTTCATAAGAAGTTGCAAATATCACTTTCACCTTCCTCTCGTTCAATTAGTCATTCAATGGGTGAATGCATTCAAGTTTCAGAGGAGGAACCACATAAGATGGTGGAATGATGAGGTATTTTTTGATTAGCGGGTGTTTGAGAAGGTTGCATGAAAAAAAATTAAATACCAAGCACTTGCACTATTTTAAAGAGATTTGGGGTTTCCTCAACCTGAAAGTTGTATAGTTTTGGAGGAGGAAAAATATGGTACATTTGATGAACCAATAGAAGGATACAAGGATCCATATCCATTCTTGGTGGATGAGTATTGCATAAGTTTCATTTTGGTTCATGAAATTTCATCCTATGCACTTTCAACTACAATTATCACACATGAGGATGATAATTGGGTTGAGGGATTCTTTCTCTTGGTGACACATGAGGAGTAGGAGGTTCCCACATTAATACTTGGTGATTTTATGAGAAAAACGTCCCCTTCTCAGTAGAAAAGGCATCCATTTCCTATTTTTGATTCCTCCATTCATAGTGGTGATTTCATGACCAGTGGAAAAGAGTTGTTCCATTGAATGTATGCACATGGGAAGCCACAAGATTTCCATTTGGAACTGACATTTACAATATTTGTTCATACGTGGAATGTATGGATATGTACTTGTGGGAGTTGTAGACCTTCAAGGCTGTACATTTTTCTTAAACCAATAGTGTTTTAATAGACACACCGTACATCTTCTGTGAGAAGCATGGGAATCTACTGTTGTCAGAAGATGCCTATAGTTTTCTTGGGATATGGGACTCACATATGTGTCATTGCAAAAAAAAAATTGTGAGCTCCAATACTTGTTTGCATTAGGACCATAATAATTCTTATGCTTGGAGGAGAAGGTTCACAAATTTTTGGCCCTACATTGAAGAGTTGCATAAATTATGGTAGGGGCCCTCATAATTTAGAATTTGCACTAGAAATGTTTATCTTCCGGAGTGGTGGTATGATTTTCACATCCTACTTCTCAATTTTATGCTGATAAATCTTTTTTGTTGTTACAGATGTTTGGAAGGATGCATATACGACCATGGGACCCTAGCATTCTTTGGAACGAAAACCTCCCAAAAGTGGCAAGAATATTTGTATCCTTGTAGAGGATTCTTGTAGACACAATGAGTTGTAATACTAAATGAAAACCAAGAGAAAATCAAGAAATATCCATAAATAAGAAAAATATAGGAAGTAGCACAAAAGAAGTCATTGAGAAAATCATGCACAAACCAGGAAGGTGCAAGAAAATCATGTCAAAATGAAAAGTAGGAAATTTTAGGAAAGCAAGGAGGGGAAAATTATTAGAAAGGAGAGAGTCATGTCAATATGACAAGAATGAAGAAAGGAGGGAACTATTGGGATATTATAAACTAACTTCATACTTAGGAAAAATATTTAATCATTTCTGATTAATTTCCTACCTACTAGCCTAGATAGTTGGCATCCACTAGCACCACTTGCTAAGAAATTTCCATATATAAACTAGGATTTCCTTTATACTTATTATGGTTAGATAGTTCCCACTTTATTGACTTCCATAATTAGTAACTACGCCTTCCTACATATTCTATCTTTATACTGCTTTATTCCATCTTTTCAATGGATAAGATAAAGCTAGTCAACTAGGAAACTGCTATATTTTTTTTTCAACCCATCCTTCGTGTTTTCTCTCTAGATTCTAGGATTATCATGTTTTTACATAATTCATGATGAATCACTGATGAATTATATAATTCATGAGGTCCTAGACTTATTAGGAAAGTTCATTAGCCACCTATGGGGGTTTATCATATTTAGTAAGCCATCTTTCTGAGTTAGCATGAGTTGTGTCCTATGCTAATTGAATTTACCTATGAGGGATATAATATTTATGTACACTATTATTCATCATTATTTAATGGAAGGATACACTCCAATATTCATCTCTTCTTCATGTGATCCAGTCTCTCTATCTTCTCTCTATTTTCCTTGTACATGCTTGTGAGAATTATCCTGTTGCAATATCTACTTCATGTGCTTCTTCTTTGCATAAAGGATATATTTCTACATGGTATCAAAGAGAAAGGTTTTTCAATTTCAACAAAGTTGAGGAGCTACTAGTTCTATATCAGAGCACATCTAGTCTTTTATTCCTCTCTGAAGAAGAGCTTGCATTAAGATTACAAGATTTTCTCCTAGTTTTATTTTTTTAGGTTGCAGAGAGTACATTCTTGAGCACATCAACATCTTAGTATTGATTCTTCTTCAGCTATGACCCTGAATCCCTTCAACTATCACGAATGGAAAGGGAAAATTGACATTATGTTGTGCAGTAAAGGGCTCTATATTGTTTCTATGGGTTTAGAAATGAACAAAACTATGTTGTTGAGAAGGTTAAGTGGCATAATATGTTGTATGAAGCCTAAGGATTTATTTTCCTCTCTATTTACCCTGATTTAATATTTCCTCTAAATGGTTTGATCCATAAGGTTTTAATTTTCAAAAAATGTATCCTATTTAATAAAAAGTGAAAATATTCCTGGAATGTTTCGTATTTTGGGCATAACCTTTCTCTTGTAACTTGGAATTGAGCAAATTTTGGACCATTGGAAATATCTTGAAATTCTCTAAAACTCTTATTTTTTGAGTATTTTGTAAGAAAGCATCTTTTAAAAGATGTTTTTTAAAAAACATATTTTAAAATATGATTTCTACTAAAATGCTCTCCCTGGACAAACGGTAGGGAATGAGGAAAAATTCAAAACAGAATATCTGTAGATAATTTCAAGATATTTCCAAGGGTCCAAATGTCACCCAATTCCGAGTTACGAGCAAAATATTATGCCCAAAATAGTAAATATTCGAGGAACATTTCCACTTTTTGTTAAATATGATACATTATAGAAGAGGGTAGAATGTTATGCCACTCCAAACCAAGTATGGACCAAACTTGAGTCTCTCTTTGGATTTTAAGATGAGATAAGAGCACATTAGTTGGAGAATGAGTTATTCTCATTGAGTCCAGGAAATTTTGATTCCATTAAGGAGTTCTTTACCAAATTCAAGTCACTTGTTCCATTTCTCAAGAAATGTGGGATTGAGAAGAAAGAAGATCAATTGATCCTTTAAATTCTATCAAAATTGGGTCATGAATACTCATATTTTTGTGTCTACTTTTCATGCTACTATGTTTTCTATTTCTAATTGGAAAAATACTTCTTTGAGTACATTGTTTGATTCAATGACAAAGGAGAAAGATAAATTGATCCAGATGGGTGCTATTAGATCCTCCAAGGGCATGGATCATGCTCTCATAGATCAAGTAAGTAATAATGCAAGATCAAAATAGAAGCAAATTGTGAAAGAGAAGAAACCAAAGTCAGATAATGGAGATGAAAGTTTGAAGCCTATTTATTAAGGTTCAATGAAGAAATTCATGAATAAAGGAAGTACATCCAAGTGTTCTTATTGCAGCAAGGGATTTCATCCCGAGAAGAAATTTTTCAAAAATAATATGGAAATCATGTCTCAACTTCTTTATAAGCACAACATCTAAGTTCCAGATGAGCTAGAGAAGCTTGTTGATTCCTCAGAACATTGTCATAGTGTGCAGTTTCAAGGTGATATAAACTATGCATTGAGTGCATAGTTAAATAAAATACTCACATATCTTATATAGATTCATTTTCTGATATATAGTAATCAGAAATCTCATTTTATTTCTTTGATAATCCACCTCCAGTCTCCTAGATTCATCTTCCAACGATTGTGAATTTTCACTAAATCTTGACTTGTCTTTAAGAAGCTCTTCCTCACTTCATTCAAATGATAATAATCCTGATTTAGAATAATATTTTCAGGATTATATGCATGTTATGACATCATACATACCATATACCATACATATGAATACTCCAAAGACTATACAAACCCCAAGTTCACTAGTTGATTCCTCATTGGTTTCTTAAGCAATGTTACTTATATCGAATGGTTTCAAGTCTTATCTACTTTTCACTGGTTGGTTATACACGAATGTAGTCATCATTAGACTTATATTACACATGTTCAAATCTCTTATAAACACTTATGGTTTAGATCTCAATTCCTTCCATCATTCATATTAACACTCATTAGTTTTCCCCAATTTCCCATCCTTTTCCTAGTCTAGCCCTATATCTGCTGGCTCACTATTTTGTCTATTTTCTGTCTACATGTTGAAAAAGGAACCAATCAAGTTTATCTATGTTTATCATCTATTTAAGATTCATTAATATAATTTTTCAAGACTACTTCATGAAGCCTTTGATAAGGTATTTTTACTACCATTTCACTTATTTCATTCAATTTTAAGAAAGAATTTCAAATGTTATATCTAACAAATAATTATTGGTATATAGAATCTCTGTTTACTATGCAGATATCTCACTCTAATCTTGCACTCAATTCGATACCTGATCTTGCACTAAATTTGACACTCCCGTCATTAATTCAGGAACCTGATTTGAGGCTTTATTCTTAGCAATCTATGATGAATATGGTGAAACCATTTGAAACCCACTTCATAAATGGCACCATTTACTCCTAACTATTGGAAATTTCAGAATTTTTGAACTCATTTGGAGAAATCATATCTAGAACATACGTGATTTTCCCAAATTTGTCATTTTCTGGGTCATTGAACGAATTTCTAATTTTTGGGGATGGATCTTAACCATATCTCCATGAATACATGTACAATAAAGCCTCAGAAGGATGAGGTAGGGGGAGAGGATTGAAAATGTATTATGGAGTTCAAAATAATGAAATTATGTTCTTGAAATTTTGTTGTCAGTGAAATGATTTGAGTAAGTAGCTGAATTTAATTGGTAGTTCTGAACATAGCTTGATGTATTGAAGATCTGTATACATTTATGAAGCATTCTTAGGATGAGATATATCAAGTGGGAAGGGACCACCACAAGAGGTAGTTTAGTCTTTCCATTTTCTAAATTTTTGTAGATTACAATTGTGTTTTTCGTTATTTCCATATTGCTTGAACAATGAATTTAATTTCAGTTAATGATTTAGAATCTTGTATAAATAGTTCATAGATAAGTGTTTAAAGAAATGAAAGCTTAAGAATGATTGAGCAATAGTAATATCTGTCCACATAATTCACTAGATTGCATAGGAAGTTTGTTTATGTTTTGAAGAATTCAGATTTATTTTATAGAAAGTTTTGAGTAGATAGAACATAGTTATTTTTCCTTTCCCTAGAATTTCATTGGGATTCAAGTAGTATATACTAAAATTCCATAGAATTCATTTACATATAGGTATATTGAATTAGATGTTCAGATAACTTAGATAGATGAAACTAATTTTGTAGAATTTATTGAGATCACAAATAGAATAAATGGTTTGTTTTGTTTCTTAAAGTTTTACTAGGAGTTATTCCATATTTGACAATGTTCTTTTAAAGTTTATAGAATCATGTTGAGATTAAAAGAATCCATTTAGATTTGATAGAAGTTTCAGTTGTAGAAATAATTTATTTTAAGGATTATTCAGATTTCTATTTTAAGGTAATTCTAAAATTAACACACTTTAGAGTAGAACCATTGTAAATATAGGATATATTTAATTTCTTTTCTTAAGGAATAATACTTGGATTAATTGATAGTTGTAGACTGGGTGATGAATGAAAGAAACAATATATATATATATATATATATATATATATATATTGTTTCTTTCATTCATCATATTGAGAACTCAATATTAGATATTTCATGTTCATGAATGGAATATATCAATATATAAAAATGATTAAAATACCATGCACAAACTAAACCAATATAAACTAGTTCAGTAACAGTGATAAATGAAGGAACGAGGACAAGGTGGAATTGATTTTAATTAAAATGAAAGTATAATACATGGTATCGAATTTGATCTGAATTTGACATATCATTGGGAAGAATAGACTTAGAATAGAATTTTGATGAATGTAATCGAGGACTTAGAATAGTTAAAACTTGAAATTCATTTAGTAGATATTTTAATTTTAGAGATTCTAGATTAAAATTGATTCCTTTCTTAAGTTAGAATTTTATCTTAGTAATATAGGTTCTAGAAAGTAATTCAAATATGGTTTTAATTGTGTGGTTCATTTTGAAAGAGGGATTTGGGTTATTTTACAACTTGGTACCGGTTTGGAACTTCTTGTGGATTTCACAGTGTTTTGTACTTGTTTCTAGATTAGATATCCATCATGCACCTATAGTGCCACCACCTCTAAGTCTACGAATCCCAATAAACAATTTAATGTTGTAAATATTATCATATATTTTTACCAACATTTTTGGCATCGTTGTTGGGGAGGTGCTAAAGGGGTGAAGTGTAGGCACATAGGTTTCCTTTATATTACATAGCAAGGGAGAGGGGAAAACAATAAGACGCAAATATGAATTCACTTCAATATTTTCATGGTGTAACAACCTAACACCTCCACTTTGGTGGATTCTCCCAAATCCTTGTTGTTGCTTTCTCGCAAGTGTGTTTACTTTTTCACATGTTTGATTCATTTTTATGCAAAAGTGTCTTTTTTCTGCAAGTTTAGGTAGTTTACTTTCCTACAATTTAATTTTGTGCAAGTGTTATTTTTCAAGTCTGGTTGTGTTTACCTTCCACAATTTAATTTCATGCAACAATATTTTATTTCATCCAAGAGTGGTGTGTTTGATTTATGGAAACATGTTTTTAGTGGTAGGTAGTCTTGATTAGAATCATTTCAAACACATATAAACCTAAAAACGAAAAAAACGAAAAAAAGAAAAAGAAAAATTGGGGTGTTGTAAGAATCGAAGGCACTAATCCTTCTGCGATTCATGAATAAACAACCAACAAAATGGATTCAGAGGTGACCATCAATTTGGGAAAAATTTCATAAATCCTAACTGCAGTTGGGAATTATTCTTATTAGGTAGAAGAAATCCTAACAACAAATTAGAACATATCAACCTCTCCCAACATGACTGCTGAACGAAATTTCCAAGAGATACAAAAGGATTTTCTTTGTAATACTTCAGAAGATGCCGACAAATTGGGGACTACATCCGAAGGAGAGAATTCTGAAATTGAGGAGTTCTTAGAATATCCTCTATGTACTTTTGAAATTAATCAATCGGAGAAGGGGATGTACATGACATGATGAAGGAAGGAGAGTACCAGGACTACATGGAAAGCTAGTTCCAAGAGGTAACCAGGCCACAACATCATTCCCTCCTTCAACACCTTCTATTGCAGAATAAATTAAGTCGATTGGTTCTCTATATCCAGGTAATCATTGTAACCACTTTTTCATGTGTATAAAGGTATATTTGTAATCTTGCTTCACACTTGGTTACACTAGAAGAGTTTATATACTTGAATGATAATGTTTTCTTTCTTCTTAGGTAAGATTGGAAAATATGTATATAAATAAAATGTTGTATATTTGGTTTAGAAATTAATGCAAGTACTGTGTTTTTATTTTACTCATTAGGTTCCTTTTAAATTTTGCAGATATTTTCTCTTCGTGAAAACTAAGGGTTTCTAAAAAAGGGAAGTTATTTCATTTCCTATGTTATTGTATATAAGGATGATTTTTTCTATATAGGAATTTTCTCGAATTTTCTTAATCTGATTACCTTTTTGAAATATACTTGAAATATGTTTACCAATTTTGTTGAATTGTTGATATAATTGCATATCTTTATTAAGCAAAGTTTGAAGTGAACATATTTTTATTACATATAAAGGGACCTATCATTTTTCAATTAATTTTATTTATATAGAATTAATTTTCTTTGTTCATATAGATTTTCTACCATTTAACCTTAGCTTTGTTAGTCGCTTTAAAATTCAAGAGGTATAACTTATATAAACCATAATGTACTAGTACAGTTTGACTTGGCTTCACACTTGATTGAGAAATTTGTTTTTTGAAAGTAGTAACAATTGGGGACATTGAATTACTATTCGGGAAGACACCACAATAAGATTATAAGTGGATGGTTGTTAATACTGAAGAGTCCTTTGATTATTATCCATTGGCATTAATTTTACATATAAATGATTATATCCATGTCATGTTTTTGAATCAGTAAATCAAGGGTTAGTTGTTCATGCAAACAAACCTTTACAAGCACTTTTCAAGAAAAAATATTCCAAGTGAATACCATCCCACTCCTAAAATGTTTTCAGAGCTTCTCCCCCATTCACCTATCTAAAAGCAAATTTATAAATCCTATCTTTAAGTTGAAATTGGGAAAAGAGTCCCTCATAGAAAAAACGTGTAATAGGCTAACCCATTGGGATGTTGAACAGGTCTACTGGAAGTGGGTATCGGCTTGTGGAATGACTAGGAAAACCCATTAGGGTATTAAATAGGCCTGTTGGAAGTGGGGCATTTTTCCTGGGGAAGAGATTTCTTGGATATTACAGTTACCCCATCAGAGTACTGAATAGGATTGTTGGCAATGGGTACTCGATTTGATATTTTTATAATGCTTTATCTATACTTGTTTATATGAAAACGTACTTTTGTAAGAATCGAAAAGAAAACATTCCTGGTTAAATTAAAATTAAAAATGAACCTTATTTAGTATCCTTTGGATAATCATCTTAAGATGATTTAATCCTTTACATCCTAATCTTTACCATATAAGAGGTTTATACCTCCAGAGTGTACTGATGTTTAATAATTGAATGGACTTAACTCTGAACCTTATGTTTACCCCTTGAACACTCTGAAGTTGAATCAGGTTTACTGGTACACTATGGAACTTATTTAGTAATACTCTTGTTTTGTTACTTTTTTTATTGTAAAAAGGCACAATATTTTATGATAAATTTATGTATGAATACAGGGAAGTAATACTGTGTTTGTAAGTCAAAATTTTGGATATGTTAGCCAGACACAAGAATGCAATTAATAGATATTAGGTTCCTTGTTAATTTTGCTTTCATTTTTTATGCTAATGTGTACCCTTCTAATCCATTTTCTCTTTTTATGTGGCCAGATGGGAAATCACAAGTTAAAAATCATTATTTATAAATTCTGCAAGGACCTGTTGGATAAAGGAGAAGAATTTCTGAAGTACAAAGTAAGATTCTTTGCAACAAATTCTTGTCCTCAACAGCTTACTAATAGCAATAGGATCAATCTTCTGAAATCCTGGGATATTTATGCATTTTAACAACAAAAATATTAGAATACATGTAATATCAAGGGGATGATGAAGTACTGGATGGAGTATCGGAAGGAGTGCTGAAAAATATGGAAACTACATAAATAACAATTACCAAGGTAATGGCTGATGAAATCCAAATATTTTCAATTTTTTTGGATTTATTATTCTCTTGGTTTCAAAATGAATCTTAGTTGGATTGTTTCAATGATTAGACCTATTTTCATATATTAGGACTAGAGATATGATTTCCTAACTCATTCTTCTTATATTATTATGAAATGATTAATGTCCAAATCTTTGATTTGGACAAGGATCCATGATTTTTTTTCATTTCATTATTAGAGTATAGGCATTATGGGTTTGATCAACAAATACTTAATTGCATAAGATGATTTAATGGTGTTAGCATCAAGTATATATAAATCATTCATTTTTCACTTATGTTTTATATATGGTAAAGTCAATATTAAAAAAAAAACATCTCAACACTAAATTAGTTGGATCAGCTTCCAATCTAAATTATTTTATCATATTAGTGTTATTTGGAAACACCCTCAAGGATTGGGTGACACATTTTTGAAGCACAAGGGTCTTCACTTCAACATATTCCAAATTTTTACATAGTTTGAAATCCTTGTAATTTTTTTTTAACTATAACACTGTACATTTATTTAAATTTTGGGCATTAATTCATTCATATTTATCAAACATGTAAATTTAATAGATTCAAACACGTAAATTTAATAATTTCAATGTGTTATAATTTGGCTTATGAGTTTATGGTAATATTTTATTAATATAAAATGTACCTTAATTCCTTAAAATTGATTTACCTTTGTTCAATATATGTTCTGCGTTTGACTCATTTAGTACTTTGGATTAATCCTTAATCACTTATTTTCTCTATTCCATTTGCATAATTATGAGTTCATTTGCATTGATCCATAATTAATAAAACATATTGCATCTCAACCTGTCTCTTCATCCTCTCTGTCTCCTTTACATTTTCCAATGAATCCTCATTACCTATACATTCTTCTTCTGATCCTTTACATAAGCCTACTTGTACAATTCTACTACCGAATCCTTAAACCATTCCTTCTAATATGTCTACAAATGATTATTTCCAAAAGAGGAATGTTCAACTCACACAGGAATTACAGAAATATCCTCTTCTCACTCGACATATCAAGAAGGAACATGGGATTTTAAAGACTAAAGCTGCTTCTTTATAGAAATCGGTTGATGATATGTCTAGGTGTAATCGAAGCCTGTGAAGACAATTGAAGAAAAAGGAACAACAACTAGAAGAGATCATGAAAACTCAACCAAAACCAATTCCTTCCTCTCCCAAAGTGTAGTTGTTGGTCAATGCCTCAGGGGTCTGACTCACACCACCAATTTTGACTACTAGTTTTGTTTCCTTGCATTGGGACATGCAAGATCTTTTGTGTGGGGGAGATGATGACTCCTTATTTTTTCTATATTCTATCTACATGCTGAACAAGAAACCAAGCATTTTAATAAATTTTCTCTATGTTTATCATCTATTTAAGCTTCATTTATATAAATTTTGAATACTACTTCATGAAGCCTTTGATAAGGTATTTTTACTATCATTTCACTTATTTCATTCATTTTTAAGAAATAATTTCAAAGGTTATATATAACTAATAATTATTGGTATATAGAATCTTTGTTTACTACATAGATATCTCACTCTATTCCTTCACTCGATCTAGTACATGATTATACGCTTGATCCTGCACTCAATCTGTCACTCCTGTCATTAATTCAAAAACTTGATTTCAAGCTTAATTTCTAAGAAATCTATGACAAATATGGTGAAACCGTTCGAAACCCACTTCATAAATTTCCCCATTTACCACTAAGCATGAACAAATGTAACTTTCCAGAACAAATGTAATTTTCCCATATTTGGTGTTGGTCATTTTTTAGGTTGATGAATGAATTTATGATTTTTGGGGTGGATCTTATCCATGTATCCATGAATTCATGTATAAATAAATCCTCAGAAGGCTAAGGGAGGGGGATAGGATTGAAACTTTATTATGGAGTTTCGAATAATGAAGTTATGTTCTTTAAATTTTGTTGTCAGTGAAATGATTTGAGTACGTAGGTGAATTCAATTGACGGTTTTGAAAATAGCTTGATGTGTTGAAGATATGCATACCTTTATAAAGCGTTCTTAGGTTGAATTATCTCAAGTGGCAAGGGTCCACCACAAGATGTAGTTTAGTATTTCCATTTTTTAAAATTTTGTAGATAACAATTGTGTTTTTTGTTATTTCCAGATTGCTTGCACAATGAGTTTAATTTCAGTTAAGGATTCATAAGCTTGTATAAACAATCCATAGATAAGTTTTTAAAGAAATTGAAGCTTAAGAATGATTGATCAGTAGTTATATTTGTGCATAGAATTCAATAGATTGCATAGAATTTTGTTTCTGTTTTGAAGGATTTAGATTTATTTTATAGAAATTTTTGAGTAGATAGAAAAAAAATAGTACAAAATGAGAAATTAATGACTAAATAAATGGCTAAAATGGGGCTATAAACGACTATTTTTGAGTTAGTGACTACTAGTAGCTAATTTTCACTATCTTATAGCTAGTCGTATTTCACTTAGTCATTAATAGATTGACTTATTAGTCATTTATTTAGACATTGATAGTCAAGGATTTAGTCCTTGATTTAGTCATTGATAGTCAAGGATTTAGTCATTGATAGTCAACGATTTAGTCAATGATTTAGTCATTGATTCAGTCACAGATTTAGTCACAGATTTAATCACTGATTTAGTCACTAATTGCAACAATGAATGACCAAATATACGACTAAATAAACTACTAGATGATAACATATTAATGACTATGATAAATACGACTAAGATACGGGAAATTAGCTACTAATAGTCGTATATATGCGAATTTAGTCGTTTTTGTAGTCACAAATTTATGATAGGGAACAAAGGAATCAAACCATCAACCTCCTGCCTATAATTAGGCAGGAACTCTACCATTGAGCTAGCACCCTTTAAGAAGTTGTTATTTCTTGACAATGATGATATTCAAACAAATTTATGATAGATAGAAATCTACAAACTACAAATTTATTACTATTACAACTTACTGGTAACTAGTATTTATGATAAATCCACGAGATGTAGAACAGTTGGTGGTGGGGTATGGTTAAGACGCCCCCCTAAGCTGAAAGGTCACCGGTTTTAATCCCGTCAGATACCAAAAAATCCAACCATGTTAAGGGTTGGTGCGGTCCAGGCCGGGTGCGATCCCCGGGTGATTTTGACAGCTTAGATGCCCCTAGTTCATGGTTACTTAGCCAATGGAAACCCTGCTAGTTAGGGGGGTTGCAGCACTTTGCCAAAAAAAAAAAAAACTAGTATTTATGATAAACTAATTCCTGAGAGCTATGCACAATTTTACCTATCTTGCATATCCATTCATCTTACCAGAGAGAATGGAATACCTCTGTGATGGATGTGATACCAATTAAGTCAACCAATTTACGAAATATCTCTTGGCATGCCTGAATATATGAGAAAAATATGATTATATGAATTCAAGCAAAGTAAAAGTCAAATAAGGTAAGCAAATTTTCTCTTTCAATTGATTTGCAGTGAATAATCACTTTCAATTCATAATGTTTATTAGAATAAAACATACTAGGGACTTCATATTTGTATATTGCAAAGCCATGTATCAAATTCATACCTTCCCATCCTTTAGCAAGGGATCACACCCTAAATGTTTCTTCAAAATAAGCTTATTTTCATACTGGGAAAGGAGTTCATGCTCTACTTTCTACACATAAATATCCAAAAAGAAAACTAAAAAATGAAGGGAGGAAGATTGAACTAAAACAGTCAAAACAGTTTTGGTGTTCTGTTACATGAGTGATTGAATTTTAAATTAAAAATGAGAAAACTGTTTGACAACAATTTATGCACTCACAAGAACACTTACAAATGGAACCTTACCCCTATTAAATTTTGCTCATTGTATGCATGTAAATAATGACTAACTCTCTCTTTCCAAAACTTCAATCATTCTTCATCATGTATGAAGATACACATTTTTTCTTTAGTTTATAAGTCCTTTCAACAAGTTTTTGTACATATAAATTTGCATGAAAACAACCAAATTTAGGGAAGACCTTGAGCATATAATTTGAACATGAATTTTCTAGAATCCATGAAGCATCCTTTCGAGAGTAGTATGCAGGAAGTAGCACTGTCGTCCAACATGGATGATTCAAAGTCTGTCACATAGTAATCCATGTTATGCGTCCCAATCTCCACAAAGATGCCCAAAACATTTTGTAGTAGAGCACAATCTATCTGTTCTCCCTCATGGTCCCGATTAATCTAAGATAATCAACATAACCAATATATATCTAAAGTTACAAATCATATAAACCCAAAAAAATATGTCTTGTCAACAAATAGAACCTACTGTTATTTGTAGTTTGGATGAGATAAAGAATATACCAGTGAAATCACTACATTTCTTACAGTAGTATTCAGTTCAAGCAAAGGTTACGGTTTTGTAAAATTTGATGATCATTAGGAACAATGAAAATTTGAAGAAGCAGGAAAAGAATGGGTCTCCGGCTCATATTATTATAGAATTTGCTCAATTGCTGCAATTCCACATTGCTACCTAATTTGACAATGAGCTTCATGGTCAACCAAGGGTAAAGGATCCATCTTCATGATTGTTGTTGACATAGCTGGTTTGTAACTTTATTTTATGAACCAAATTATTGTTTTATGCTTGTGGCCATGAGGAAACCCAACAATTGGGACGACCCATTAAGTCCATATGTAGTAGATTGAAGGCCAAGGAAGTTCGCATTAGAGGGAATTTAATGGGGGAGCATGTATCGTTTTGTGCCTAAAATTTCATGTACTTAAATTTTATGTATTTTTTTGTTTTGTGAGTTTTTCCCAAGTATTGTTGATGAGTTTACTAATTTTATGATTCACTCGCAAATTATTTTCTAGCTAAGTCATTCCCATGTCCAATTTTAATAACATTCTCAGAAGCTGTTATTAGAATACATTTACTGTGATTTCTTTCTTTTGGATTTAGTTATAGGCATTTTGACCAAGTATTTCATTTTTCTATAGGAGACATTTTAAGCTATGGTTGATAGTTTTCTGATATTTTTGAAACTCTGCAGTATCTCTGGGATTCTTAACTTAGCCATAAAGGTGTTGGGGTTATCAGTTTGTTTATTATCATGTTTGTTCTCCTTCATAAAACTATGAAGGAAAAAAATACAACGACGGATTAGCAGATTCTGGGAATCTATAGACATGGCATTTTTTGGGAATTTACTGGTGGCTTGTAGGTTGGTGAGTCATACTCAGTTATTCATGATTCAAACTCATTCAACACAAACCCGACTCACCCCAAGTCATTTTGACTCATTTGGCTCACAAGCAGAGTAGAACTCAGATACTTGCAAGTCTGGTAATAGAAAACATGATATGAAAGGAACCCTATTGCTTGATTCTTGGGAAGAAATGCATTTTGATATATGGAGAAAATGAGTCTTAAATAATATAGTATTACATGTGACATGCTAGCAAATTTTTTCCATCCCTTCTAACTCAAGCATGGGAATGGTATTATGCCTGCAAACAATATTCTTATGAACAATACTTATGGTAAGCATTTCAACAATACCACGTCAATCATTTCCTACATAATTTAGAACATTCATAGAAATGTTGCTCACATGAAACTGTATGATGATTTCATTTGATGAAGGAATGTACCTGACAAAAATGTGAATAGTTGCGTGCAATTGTATGTCAGCAAAAGTAGCACATTTTGTTTCTACACCTACAGGTCACTTGTAAAACATAAAATATTTAATATGCAATCATTAAAAAAGAACAAAATATGGCAACATTAAAACCTAATACACTTGATCTCAATAGAAAATATTTTTTTTCCTAACACACCTTGTTGCATCCATCCGTCTTGATTAGCTAGGCGTTAAAAGAGTTACATTCTCTTATCATAACCTTTGTCATCATCTGTCTCCAAAGAAAATTATATTTTAATTAGTAGAAAAAAAATGCAAACAACAATAAGATACCGAGGCAAAATCACATTCATGGGAGATACAAATACTTTATGTTCATGAATATCTTAATCTAGAAAATGGGAATCCTCTACAGAATGAACCAACTAAGAAATACAAATAGTGAAAGTTAAGAAACACATTTCATTAAACAGTAAATAAAAGCTAGAAATTTTCAAAATATTAACTAGTAATTCATACATGGTAATACCTCTTCGACTTTCCTTCGAAGTGCAGTATCATATATCTGCATGTCATGCATTATGCAAATTCTTTAGTACAATAATTTATAATTGGATTTAAAAATAGTGTAATTTAATTTCTTCTTGATATATCTATGTGGATTTTAAAAAATAATAAATTTGATGTGATATTATCCTCTGCAACCTTCATCTCTAGTTCCTACTAATTCACTATGCATTTCCCTTTTAACTACAGCCTTAGGTTAGCCGGCACAAAACAGTAAACTGTCCCTTGACTATCTTCAAGGATACTAGCTCTTGGCTAGATTTTTAAATATATAATGATAGGGAGACCTCCATAACTTAAGAGTAAGCCAACATTTATCTTTAAAAAGTATGCATTTACATAAGACTATGAGGATACCCATTGCCCCTTTAACTAGGTCCCATATACATTAGACACAAAATAGTAAACCCATATTTGTCATTATATTAGATTATTCATAAAAAGAAGTACATATATATTTATTGAGCCCCATGTAGTTGGTATGTATTGTACATATTACAATGCATAGAGAGAAAATGGTATGATCAAGTATATCTCAATAATGGTTTCAACTACAAGGGATGTGCAGATGTTTTACTGCAAACTCCATGCCTTCATCACTATAAAAGGTTACATGGAAGGAAGGAGCTCCTTAATATCACACATACAAACATTGGCTCTCGTAAGAAAATGATATGCATTGAAATATGACTTTTGAACATGACCATTTAATAGTCGTGAAAAAGTTATAAAGTAGAGTTAGTGATCTTAAAGCACGCCTTGTGCTGTAAACTAGTTAATATTCAATATTTTTAATGAAAGTCTTGTTCTTCATATATGCTGTCATTACTACTTTTATTTATGTGCATGGAATAATAGAATATACATTTAATTGTCTTTTACTGGTTATTCGTGAATCTTCAGATCTATTGTTGGATAGAGATGTGCATGCAGTTACCGCTATTGCAATTTTGGGTATTTTATGTTTTGTTCTAATTGCAACCATATACATTGTTGCATCCAAACTATGATTGTGAGTTTCGAGTAGATGAAAAATACAATATCATAAAAATTATTTTCCATGAGATAGTACTAGTTCCATTAAATAAATAAATATTGAATTACTAGGATATCATGAAAAGGATTTGATTGTAAAAGCATGTTGTGTCTAAGGCACTTCAAGGAAATCACATGTTCCTTGCTTGCACTGCAAAATCATAATATGAAGAACTTGTACCTAGGGTTTCTCACTGGAAAACTGATCATCTTGATTAGTATGATTTTTTTTGATTCAATGACATTTTCAACCTCTAACATAGAGGATTCATTCAAGCATGTTTTTATTATAAAAAATATGTTTTTAGGTTTGAAGCTTGTGTGGTGACTACTTTCAACAGTCAGTTCAAAAGGGTTTTCCATGTATTTTCTTTGGGATGTACGACATTCAAGTTAGAATAATCCACTTCCAAAACAATATGATTAACAATTATTTTGGTGGCATCAAATCCATGTGTTCTAAACTATGTTGATTTATTTGTACTATTTTTTAGTATAAGTTGTCTTGCCAAGTTCGTCAATATGATATTTTCTTCACTTGAATGGATGAATCAGGGCTAATCCATGGCACACGTTTATTGTTACGCACCAAGAAGTCTGCAGCCTGCAACTTGTTAAACCATGGAAATCCATATACCAATGGGGAAGACATTAGTAAGAGAGATTTCTAAAGGAATTCGAGTAAGAAGAGGAAAATAAATTAGAGAAGGTAAGGAGACAGGAGAAAGAAAAGGGCTAGGTAAGTACTGAAGGATGTCCATCTTCAAAGGAGTTGAGCTTTTGCGGTTCTTTAAAGAATGATTACTTTAGGTCATCCAATGGCTTTGGAAGGGGTGTGTTTATCCTGGTGAACCCCTTGGAAACTAGAGAGGAATATTAAGAGTGCTTACAAATCATTAAAAAATAATTAATAGAACTAACATTTTCAAGAAAATAATTAAAAAAATGGTTGTTTAATGATGTTTTTGGCAATTGCAATTGAATAATGAGTAATCTTTGAATATTTAAACATGATTTCAAGTGTCTCTTAATATTTTTTTAGAAAAATATCTTTTTAAAATGTCAATGAAATGTTTCTTGAAAAGAGTCTTATGTTTCTCAATTAAATATAAACAATTAGTCAAAATAAAACTAGTGTCATACATTCTCAACCTCTTCACAGTGTAATGGTATGTGACTTGCCTCCTTACATTGGGTACAAGAATCCTAAAAACACACAAGAAAAGATATAGAAAATGTAAGGGCAGCATATGTTTTCTCCGTAGTCTTACAAGAACATTTTTTCAAAGAGAAAGGTGGTTAGTGAGACAATAACCAAGAACTTCACAACCAAGTTCCAATTATTTTGAAGGGATGTATATATCAAACTGCGTATATATGATTACCAAAAACCAATCTCTCTTCCAAAACCAAAAGTAGATGAGTTAACATACCTTTAGAAATTTTTGGTTTGGGCATTCTAAAACATATACACCCTTGTCCACTTCACATGGAAAGTTACAAAAAGGGAAATAAACATGTAACAATGATATGATTCAGTTTCATAATTCATTTTCAAATGAAAGAATAACAATTAAGTCATTTTCTATCAATTGAATAAATAAAACTATTAATGCTCATATATAACATCATGATGATATAAAAACCAGTGTTGTGAATATTATGAAAATATTCCCAGCATCAGGATATATAGTGATTATCTCAACTCAGATATGTTATCACCTAAAAAATGAAGATTTTTTCAAATTTTGAAAATTCCGCAATATATTGGCAAAAATATTGGGAGAAATTGGAAAATATTACCCAAGTCTGGTGTTTTTTGGATTTTTTAAGTTTGTTGCTTATTTTGAAGAGAGAATGCATGGGATTGAAAAACAAGGGGTTATTTACAATTACATTCTCCCATAAAAGGTCATATAGGGAGGGGGTTGCTTCAAATGTTTAAAATTTTGAAAAACATTGATATTTTCCAATATTTTCCTGATGTTGCAATGAAGGATTATCTCATTCAACCTCAGATAGCTCCTTATTCAATAAAAAAATATTGCAATATAAAGAATAAATTTGTTTCATGTAAGTATTATAAGAGATTAAACACCAAAATGGAAATAAACGAGTAAGAATCATGATCGATAAACATATGACTCATGAGTAACTTAATCATGATAACATCCAATCATCAATACTCTTCATTTTCTTCAGAATTCAAAATTTGAAAGGACATGTCCATAATGTGAAATACTTATAAGATATAATCCCTAAAAACATGATCAAAATTTGAACAAATAATGCATTATCCAATTGAAAATTACAAAATGAAGTAGAACAACTATTAGTGCCAAGATCACCTTCTTCTGCACTCAAAATAGGTGCAAACCATGAGTGAGAAGAACTAGATGAATCTTTGACCACACTACTTATAAGTTATAATCCCTAAAAACATTCACAAAATTTAGAACGACCATTGGTGCCAAGATCATCTTCTACTGCACTCAAAATAGGTGCAAAACATGGGTGAGAAGAACTAGATGAATGTTAGGCCACACTACTTAAGGACAATTGACAATTATTACAAACATAAAATAGGTATTCCAACCATGTAGATAATAATGTTTCTTTTATTGAATTGAAGATGGTTTTTAACCTGAGGGGATTATATTTTTAACCCGATACATTTTTAAACTTTCTAAAAACTGATTTAAAAAAATTCTTTATTTTTTGTTTCAATTTGCCCTTCAGGTTCTCTTGGGGTTCGAATTCTCTTGAGGTTTAATGAACCTCATCAACTTCAATTTTTTTCAGGTTCACCAAACTTTGAACCTCAAGGTTGAATTTCAATGAACTCTGTAACTTAGTCTGGTAGATTAATTTTCGAAGCAAAGAACCAGTGAATCTAACAATACAATGTGTGCAGTAACTGTCTTCATAAATTTAGGACGATGACATATAATTAATTCCTTTTGCTGTAATTCAATACTTCCTTTCTTGTGGAAAATAAATTTTAACCAAATTTTGCATATCTTTACTTCTAGTCATTTAATTTGAGATCAGCATCTGCATTAGGTTTTTAGAGGAATCTTGATGAGACATGAGGTTTAGTCTATTTTTCTATTAATTTTTATAAATAAGTGTCTATTTTAGACAAACTACTTTTAGCATTCTCATGTTAAGAATATTATATCAGGACACCAAGTTTACTATAGGAGTAGAGGATAAGTTATATCTTCAAGATTGGGCTTATCTTTATCAATAGTTTTGAAATTTCAAAAAAAAAAAAATTATAAATATGTATTATAGCCAACAAGGCCTTGGTTCACTGGTGAGGTTGACAAAATGTTGACCTATCCACTAGGGTTTCATTCTTATTATGGTCTTCCCCACCCAAACAAAATGCTAAAATGGGATGGGAATGGGTGCAAGTCCCTAGTCAATTTGGTGAAATAGATAACCCTCAGTCCTGACATCTAAGCTAAAGGAGATCCATGTTATGTGGTGCAGCCCCTCGGGGCATGTTATCGGAAACACACACAAATGCATCCCTCTCCCCGAATATTCCATTATGTGCACATATAAAAGCCTTTAATTACAGTCAACAATCCAAATGGTCCATTTAAAGTTTATAGAAGTGTGACCATTAAAGCTCAAAAGATGATTGACATACAATAGTATAAAAGACATTCATATTAGAAGTGATAGAAACCTTCTAAACACATTGAAAAAATCAACAATTTAAGGTATAGAATTAACATGCAACACTAATAAAGAAAACTAAGCATGACAAAGAGTACAAACTCTTGCACAAGGAAGAAATTTGGAAAGGAATCCTTTGCACTCACCAAGTCTACAAGTTTAGCTTGTACTATAGCTTCTTGAGCATGGCGTTGTTCATATCTTTCAATGACGTCAATTGGAAGAGCTCTCCAAACCTACCAAAAATTAAATTTTCATCTAGTTCAATTACTCCATTCTCTATCTCTCATTTTCCCCTTGGATCATCCGCAACAAATCCATGTATGATTTCAAACCTCTGACAAAGGAATTGACTCATTGCACCCACTAGTATCCATGCAAGGTATAGAGGCATGCGATTTGAAGCCTCCAAATGTGATTTCTTCTACATGCCTTAGTAGACATCGAGAAAAACAAAGATGCCCATATGCACACTGTAGAAGATTGAAATTATAAATATTTGTATCAAGAGTAAGTATAACATGCCAACTAGGAGGAAAATATTGCAATAAAGGAAATAACAAAAATGATTACCACCTGAAAAATCCTTCAGTACATCTGATATTCTAAAAAACATTTTTCACTATCAGTTGATAATCTGAACAGGGTTGAACCAATTTATGCACTACAAAGCAATACCATAGCCTATTCAAGCAAGAGCTATTTTCCATAGGCAAGTGATATCTTTTTATCAAAAAGATTCTTGCTTGGTAGAAGACAAAAGCAACACCATATAATAGTCGCTTACATTTCCAACACTTATGATGAATATATGTCTAACCTATTCTACGTACTTACTTGTAACACACAGAAGAATGATTCATAAAGTCTATATTTTATAATTATATAGCCCATTCTCAACTAGCAATTTAAAATATCAATTTAAACTAGTATGACATCCTATTTAACCTCTGGTGGTATCAAATTTAGGAAACCACTTGACATGTTATAAATAACCATTGGTTTTATTGCATAACACAAGCAAATATCAACCAATAAAGAATTCAAAATTGTATAAAAGATTAATAATCCATCAATGTTATGCAAACTCAAAGTTCAATATACTTTGATAAAAAGAAGAAGAGTGCTTGAAACAATAGAAAAGTAGGTTAATAATGAGACCACCAAACAATTATTTCTGTAAATGCCATAAATACTGATCTAACAAAAATCATACATGTACCATATATTCAAATGAAAATTCACAATAGAAACACCCACATTCGATATCCCCCACTACAGACTGGCCTTCCTGGTTTGTACCTTCTACTGCTACAACGCCAGAGCCTTCTAAATTCTTTGAGAGCTCCCTCTGTAGTGAAGCTCATTCCTTTTCAAAGATTGGGAAAATGAGTTCTAGTTTATTTTTTATGGGCCTTGGGGCTTTCATGAATTTCAACCCACCTACTGGAATCTAATTGACATTCTAAAAAGCAGCACTTGAACTTGCCTCTGCCAAATTCATGAAACATATTGCGAATATGCATAAGAACCAAACATGAAAATAAATGAATCCATGAACTTACATGAGATACTAGATAGCATATAACGCATGGAGAGTTACTTAGGTAGAATATTCAGGGGAGGAGTGGGTGAGGAGGGGTAGGTGAGGAGTCCTTGGTAACTTCATTGGTGGAACTGTCTCAAAAAATCCTAAGAATCAAGATTATTGTCACAAACATTTTTTGGTTAGAGGTTTGTTTTTTCCTTAATGTTTCTATATATAAATAAATGGATATGTTTTTGTACCTAATCCTAACATGGATTCAAAGGCACTGGTGCATCATCACCACATAGTACCTTTACAAGGATGGGATTTGAATTCCTACCTTCCAATTTCTATGAATTATGTAATAGATATAGTGGGTCCTTGAAAGGAAAATATTTGGGTACTCGATGGAACCGAAGGATTTTAATTGAACCAAAACCTCTAAAATAAAATAAACAAACGTGAGAAATGCTAAACCCCATTTTTCTTCTGTTTCTAAAAATCAACAACAATTTTTATCAAAGGTTACGATTCATAGAGAAAAAGATGTGTAAATGAAGTTGGAAGAATCTCTGATAATTGATTTATCCCATATGAATTTCTTTTGGAAATTTCCTTAGTTGAAGGATTTGAACCTATGTCCAAGAGATGGTCATAGGTTCAAATCCAGTCAACTTCCTCAGGGTCAATAGTCACTATTGTGGTTGGAAGTGGGGAATCCATTCATCCAGATATTTCAAGGAAGAGTGGGGGATCCCAGGAGGTTTTCCTTAAGAAGAAAACACCCATACAATAAACTAAATACTCAGTATATGGCTTGAAGAAATTTTCTTAAAATCTGGCATTTAAAGCAACTTCCAAAATTTGATTTCATTCATGCTGGTGTATTTCACATGAGTGAAATATTGAATACAGTTTCTTTTTCCATGATTTGTTATTTCCAATTCTCTGACATATTTTCCATCATTAAACCATTTACGGGCTTTCCACTAATTGAACTTACGAGTTGAGAGACATGATTTATTGTTGTTGTGGTGTTGGTCTTCCACCAGACCTTCAACAATTTTCAACTATAGAACTGAACGTATCTTTTGCTGAGTTTTGGGGAAGGGGGACAAGGAAATGGGTTTCATGGATGACTAAATAGTAGAGAGGTCACCCAAATTTCAAAGAATCACAGCATGAGGAGGCCCCAAACAACACTAAATTTTTTATAGCCAAGTAATTACTAATGACACCCTAAAGACAGGCTACAACCTATCAAGGACTATATTCCTTCCCTCACACCTTCCAACCCCCCTTGAGATAAATATAAGAACACTCTTAATCTGTTTATTAATATCCATCACTTCAACTTCATCCACAGTTCATGGACTATTATCAACCAACCTTAAAACTTTGGTTCCTCAACATACTTCAGACGCACTTGAATTTGACCTAATTTAAATTTCAGAATTTTTACTGGCAATTAAATATTTCATGTTCTTCAACCTCGGATCTATGACCACAGTTCATAGTTACCCTCAAACCTCCTATCTTTTCCCACAATCACCTTTAGACCTATTTCTTGCCTCAAAGATTCACATCAAAGTGCATTACTAAAATGACCTCATTCATGCCTTATTTAAAGGCTAATTCTCCAAAGGTTAGGCCAACTTGACCTAATTATTGTTCAATTAATCAGTTGGGCTAAGTTAGTATACTCAACACAATTTTGACTCAAAAATAAAATCTTTACGCCTTTTGTCCGATTTGAGGTCTATAGGATTTTCTTGACAAGTTTATATTTCCATACTTTAAGGGCTTAAGACTCTTTCATTCCATGCTTAATGTGTAGAATTACTAGGTCTACTTACCCTTCTATACTCCACAAACTTTAGGTGTAATCCATTATAACTTCTTGAAGTTTTTTAGGGCTTCCATTAAATTACAGTTTAACACCAACTGATCATATGACTACCTCTTCGAACTAGGCTGCTCATCTAATCCTTCAGGTCTGCTCTAATTTAGGGCATCTCCAATTTCATATCAGTACTAGGCCATATAACAAGGACTCTTTGTTCAGATTGACTCTGTTTTAGGGCTTCTCCAGGATTCAAATAATTAACATGTTTTTTAAACTTTGGACTAGGCTTCTCATTGATATTGGACAGGTTCGATCTAATAAGCATAATTGATTATGTCATTTTAAGGCTTAGATTAGGCTTCATAAATCCCAGCTATATTCGTTCTGATATATTTATCCAAATAGTTGTATCTTCACTTCTAAATGTGATATGTCCTGTTGATTGAGGTCTCTCTATTTGTCTTTATTTGGAATCCTGTAGGTTGCCACTTTTGCTAAGCTTCCATCCTAGATGGACTTGGCTAATCTAAATGTCTGTTCCATAAGGTCTTCTTACTGTAGCATGTCATCTTTCATATACTTCTTCAAACTTGACCAGTTCAAATCTGAGGAGTCTAGATGGGAGACATCAATGAAAACACATGTGTCCAACAGATGGTTCAATTTATTGAGCTAACCCTTGGGGATTTCCTTCACTGAAACCTGCTATACATTTTCTATAATTTTTTCATAGTAAATATCTGCTGATTCCTAAACTATTTTCTTAGGAGCTTTCATCCTTGAGAGTTGATAAAATTTGTTACTTATATTTCACTTGTATGGGTGCAAACTATGTTGCTAGCTGCATGATGTATCTAGAACTTGATAGGCGGGGANTTTCATCCTTGAGAGTTGATAAAATTTGTTACTTATATTTCACTTGTATGGGTGCAAACTATGTTGCTAGCTGCATGATGTATCTAGAACTTGATAGGCGGGTATTGATCAACTATACACATGGACGGAATATAATTGTCTCTAGTGCATCTTCGCGTGTAAATGAACTCAGAGGGCCTAATGATGTTTCCAATATGTCTACCCAGTTTGTTCTATCAATGGAGCATGCCCAGGAAGCTATTTAAACGAATGGCAAGTATGAATGGGTTTCAAGTTTCAGTGAGAATGATAGAAAGTAAATTTTAGATGTAAATAAAGGTTAATAGTGGTTTTATTTGAAAATATTCCACATGTTTTCAAATAAAATAGTTTTAATTTCCCTTTTTTTAATTTTCTTCTATAATTGTGAATAAGATTTAGTGTATTGCAGGACTATAATTCTTCATGTATTAACTCGTAAAAAATTTCACAAGACAGTGATTCAAGTAGAGGACCATTCACCTTATGGGATATTTGGTTCACATAAATCTTGGTTTAATGTATCATAAGTTTGGGATCCTATTTTAAGTGAGGATGGTGATCTAGTTCTAAAAACAAATCAATCAATTTTGAAAACAAATCTGGTTCAAAATGGGCATCGCAATGATAAAAAAGGTCCATCTAGAGCAAGGAAGAGGTGTCGAGCATCTTCTAGTCAAAAAATAGTTGTTTTAGTACCTAATGACGACAAAAGGATGGGATTAAATCCAAGAAAATCTACTTGTGGGATTCAGCTACACAATTCTTCCCTGCACACAGACACCATGTCAAAGTGGAACACAAATATTACTATTTCAGATGCCGACACACTCATGGAAGAACTGAAGTCTAGAATGAAAAATATGTCTATACCACAAGCTACTCCATACTATGTTAACAAATCTAACTTATCCGATGATGCCAATTTTGAGGGGCTTAATAAAAATGCATACTAGTTAGTACCTAATGGAATTACACAGGTGATAGAATATAAATCAAGTACATATCAATGTATGCCACACTAGTCATCTTTAGTGACTTGTAATGTTAATATTGATAGAGTAAATGATACTAGTATTACACCTCCTATATTATCTTCCAATGGTGACAAGGGTCCATCAGTAAATGTTGTTCATACTGATGCTTTGTGGGTGTGCAATGACAATTCATTACTATCTGATGATATCACTAGCCTAGTTGATATTAGAAGTGATGATATTTGTAATAGTAACAGATAGATAAGGTTATTGGTGTCAAAAATACATGCTACCACCATTAGCAGTTTGATGGATCAAGTGCTTCCAATTTCAGGTTCTGGCATAAATGTGGATGGATTTGAATCTAGAGAAAATAGGAGGCTTATCACAGAGCCAAACATACTCCAAGGAGATTTCATCATAGATGATGATTCGATGGAAATAAAAATGTCAGCAATGGGTGTTGAGGAGCTGACTGCAGTTCATAGGAATGGTGCTTTAGTGATGAAACTTGATTGTAACAATAGTAGGTGCGTTTTAAAGCTGTGGCTATTTTGAAGAATGGAAAGCTTAAGTAGGATATTTTCTTTTATCTTCCACCTTCCCATCAATCCCACACATATGAAGTGGACATGTTTTAATTATTTATCCCGAGGACTCCAATCATAAAACAATCTTTAATGATATTCCAATACTAGATTTGTTAATCAATGTAGGCTTCAAATCACACAACTTGTGAACAACAAGAATCTCATCACGAACTTCTTCTTGGCCTTGGATTTTAAAAGACATAACGGTTGACTACGTTGCTAGTTTTGTGCTTCCTAGTTAGATCCCATAAGTTAAACCTTCACCCATGTTGTTCTTTTCAGGTTATTAGAGCTCAATGTTTCCTATTTCAAAATTCTCCTTCTATTCTTATATTTATTTAACAGTTCTTACAGAGATTCCTTCACACTCGCATTCCTTACTTATTATTGTACTTCTGTAGTCCCACTGGTTTTTTTTGGTCACTAGTGGACTTAACATTTAAATTAGATATCTAGTATATGAAGAGCAAATTCTAGAGAAGAAAACACAATTTGCACAAATAGGCCACATCGCAAAGGATGAAATACGACTTGGATATTAACCTACTTACCTGCTATATTAACCTACCATATCGCTTAGAGATAAGATCTTTGTAATCAGAACAGTCAATTTATTTCCCTGTGACTTTAGGCTTCCAGAGCCTCTCCTATTTAAAAACCTCCTTTCAGTTCTCCCTTAAAAATACTCCTGCACAGAGTTTCATGATTATATAAGTTTTAGAAATCATTGAATAATATGGGGTTTTAATGTAACAAATACTTATGTTCTTCATTTCTATAACAATGTTTATTGACACCATCTCTTCTTGGAATCCATTTTTATTTACTTTTACCATTCCATGGTTCTCCAACATAGTATTCTATCTTTATTTTAAACCCTACATGTTTTCTACATGTCATTTTGGAGGTTATCACTTGCATATGCAGTCATATTAGTCATTTTGGAGTCTATCACTTGCATATGCATTCCTATCAAGTTGGATATATTTTGGTAGATTGACTTAGGTTTTCAACTTGCATATTGGACTGGAGTTTTGCAGAGAGATTATGAGTTCTAAAAAAGAACATGTCGTTTTGAATGGCCACAATTGTGGCTTGTGGGTAAATAGATCGAAATGCTATTGAAGAGTAAGTGCTTTGGTGATTATCCAAGACTCAATATTATCAGGAAAAAGATGAAAATTCAGAGTAAAAAGGAAACTTACCAGTGATTTTAACCTAGCTACCTACTTTTTAGTATTTAACGCCAAGGAATAAAGAAAAAATCCACCACCAGACCAATGAAATTGCAATACAATAAAAGGGTGCAAGCAGGAACTTTCACATGGGTGGACACATCAAAGGAGAGGCTACTACATCATAAAATATATAGAAAAAGGACCGATGATAGAAGACAAGGCACATGTAGAGAGTATTCCCCATAGCAAACGCTAGCAGAACTGACATGTAGAAAAATACCTTGAGTTATAGTTATCCCATACAATGGGAACCCTGCAGGCTATCGTTCATTATAGACAGGCTACGGGCATAATTCACAAAGAGGGCTAGTGCAAAAAGGAATAAGCATAAACATGGAAAATTATTGGCGCAGCTATCGACTAACTACACATATGAGTTTTTATCCAAATTTCACTATTATAACCAGGAAAAAATTATCTAAACCAATAAACTTACTAGGGATTTTGTAAGAAAAGAAGGTGATGTTGACTCCAAAGCTACAGAATTAGTGGTTATCCTCTTCAAGAGCCTCCAGGTTCTCTCTAATGTTGTTTTATCCATGGAAGATATGGCAATTAAATAACAATATTGTAAACCTTCAATAGTGATGAATATCCATACCAATCTCCTCAACGAGTATTATCAATATCTATATCCATAACCCACCAAACCCTCCGTTAGGAGGCCCAAGGATTTTCCAATTGGGAACAAAAGTACCTTGGCCTAGTACCCAAAATAACACCGTTGGCTTGCAATAGAAACCCCTTCATTATTGGTTGTTCGAAGATCTGCATACAACTGAAGTGCTTCATCTACCGGGATTCCTGTGTAGACAAGGTATGCACATACGATCGAACTTGTTCAGCTTTTACTTGCCTTGCAATGTATAACTACAACATTTTTGGGATCACTTGAAAGACAGGAATGGACACTCTCACAAAACAACTTCATCATTGGCAAAGGGGGGACATGATGGTCATAAAATGGGAAAACTTCCATACATCCATGAAAAAGTGTCGTATCATATGATTCCTCTGAGAAAATATTGTAGACCTTATAATTCCTAGCATGGCACCTCTCGAGCACTGTCTTGACCTGCCAGAGTGGATTCCTGTATAGCACGTGCATGTGTTCGAAAGGGAACGACATGGCCACAAGCTATTCAGTAATATACAAGATGTCAAGATCGAATCCCGCCACGATAAGCCTCCTCTTATTTTTTGAAACAAGGTTTCTAATGTAGTCAACTGCGAACTAAAAGGTGATAAATTTGGCATGTCACCATATTCCCCCTACATCCATCGAACACCAAACCCTCCTATGTTTGGCGCCAACTAATAGGCAATTTCGCACGAACGAGCGGGTTGAGCAGTAATGGATGGAATTGAAGGATGATGATGGTTTAGGAAAATCGGCCATCAACCATGAATGTCGTTGCCGTAGAGGTGGGTGGAGAGATCTTCAGTCGAGAGTTGGGTCCACTGATGCTGTAAATGAAAATAATTAAGAATTGATAATTTTAAGAATTACGGAATTTTACAATACAAATTAAGAAAAATCATATAAATATTACTATTCTTCCAAGTAAATAAAACTTTCTCAAATAATTTCCAATTTTACATGCCAACCATCAACCAAAATTTCACGAATGTTTTGCATCATAGCCAGAATTTATGAAAGAGCACAACATTTTATTATATAAATTATATAGATTTTTTTGGTTTTGTTTTATTTTTATTATTTTATTATATAAATTATATAGATTTTTTTGTTGTTTATATATATATATATATATTATGTTAATGGGTTATATATTATATATTTTTTAATAATTATCATATAAGTTGTTTAGTTTTATAAACGGAGTAGTCTACGGATTTGATTATTTGGTTTGGAAGTTGGTCATCATCGCTACCTCTCAGCCAAATCATCGACTCTGACCAGTACCAAAATCTGATCAATACTCTCCGGGACGACGACTGGTGACAACCACAGATGAGGGCCCTACATCCCCTCGAGAACCAGTCATTCAAATGCGCCTCCTGCACGTATACTTACTAAATGCATCCAATGCATGGCCAAAAAAAATGTCAAATTCAGATATGTGGGATGAAGGTATCATTCTACCTATGCTCTACAATGACATTTACAACAAGTAAACCTTCCTGCAAAGTTTAATAGTTTATTCTACAGTCTGCTTTAGTTTTCCTTTCGGCCATGTGAGGAATGTCGATGTGAAAAAACCACTGACCTTTGCAAATAGTGGCATTACAAGATGGCTCATGCTTTTCCCAAGCTGAAAGATCAAAATGCATATGGTTATGAGTGCATAGGTTGGAGATGGTGATAATTGTGAATGTAAAGTGTATGCACTAACTCCCGCAGCATTGAAACCTGTAAAAATCCATTATAACTGGTTATTGATTGGAGTGATGAGCACGATCAGAGTGGCAAGAACCATGCCTTTGAAGCACTACAAATAGTCACTACGAGATCATGAAACCAGCCTATCGTCTACAAAAATAGGGTATCGAGTGCAAAAATAGGGGAGCAAGGGCCAAACATCGATACCTTTATCCCACAAATTTGAAGTACTTAACATGTTTTTTGGCCATGCATTGGATGCATTTGGTAAGTCTACGTGGAGGAGGCGCACTCGAATGACCAGTTCTTGAGGGGATGTAGGGCTATGATGCTTCTAACTAGGTATCGATATGGTACAAGTTCTAGTACCTAATTCGTAATTGATGTAGGAACCTAATTTTCCCTTGGAACGCGCTTAACGGGGTTTTCTAATTCAATGGTGCAGTAGGGATAAAGATGGTCAAGAGAAAATTCATGCAAATGCTTTGTTGGATCTCTAAAGATTGAGGTGCATGACACCAATATTACTAATAGAAGGTAGACAATTTACAAAATTTAGACTTCATTGTCAAATTTTCAATTTTTCATGACACAATTAAAATGACTAACATAAATGACTAATTCATATTCTTCTAGCTAGTCATTTTTTATGCTGTGACTAAATTAGTCGTTTATGTTAGTCATTTTTAACTCTGTCACTTATTATCTAGTCATATTCATTAATTGGTGACTAAATTAGTCCTTAAGTTTAGTCGTTTATAGTTGGGTCAATCAAAATTGCTCATATTTAGTAGTAAATCACTTGAAAAACCTGTGGTGACTAGAATTTTTAGTCACTTAGTATCTAATTCCTCATTTTGTACTAGTGAATTAAAGTTTTTTTTCTTTCTTTAGAAATTCATTGGGATTCAAATAGTATCTATTAACCTTATGTAGAATTCATTTACATATAGGTAGATTGAATTAGATGTCCATATAACTTAGATATCTCAAACTAATTCTATAGAATTTATTAAGATCATATATATAATAGATGTTTTGTTTTGTTTCTTAAAGTTTTACTAAATTCAATAAGAGTTATTCCAGATTTGACAATGTTGTTTTATAGTTTATAGAATCATGTTGAGATTAGAAGAATTCATTTAGATTTGATAGAAGTTTCAATTCTAGAAATAATTTCTTTTAAGGATTATTCAAATTTATGTTTTAAGTTAATTTTAAAATTAACACAATTTAGAGTAGAACTGTTGTAAACAAAGGATAGATTTAAATTTGTTTTTTAAGG
>LPNX010731656.1:56434-98798 GCA_001517045.1 Pseudotsuga menziesii | reverse complement strand
GCATTCTATCCCCTACACACCACAGCAAAATGGTGTTGCTGAGAGGAAGAACAGATCACTGAAGGAGATGGCAACATGCATGATGGAGGCAAAAACTTTGCCACGAAAGTATTGGGCTAAAGCTATCAAATGTGCAGCCTATATTCAGAATAGGGTGCCTCACAAACAATTGGATGGCATGACTCCTTTCGAAGCATGGAGTGGGCACAAGCCAGATGTGACCCATTTCAGGATTTTTGGCTCAAAGGCATGGGCTAGAATCCCGACAGAGAAGAGGAAGGCTTTGCAGCCCCAAAGCCAAGAGTGTCTTTTTGTGGGATAATATAAAGATTCAAAAGGGTACAAGTTGATAAACTTGAGCACAAACAAAGCCTTCATTGAAAGGTGTGTTCAGTTTGAAGAAGAAGCCCTTGCAGATGTTGAAATTGGTGAAGCCTCTTCACCACCTGAACCTCAAGAAGTAAGTAAAAAGTTTGTTGAACATGCTGATTCTGATTTGTCTGATGGAGATGATTTTATTGCAGACCCAAAAATCCCCACAAGGCCTAAATGGGCAGCCAAGACACTACATGCAGCAGGACAGTTAGCTGGGGATCCTAATGACCCAAGGAGGACTAGATCTCAATTTGAGAGTGGTCTGTGCATGAAGGATCCTGAGTTTGATGAAAGATGCTATTTGATGGTGGAGTCTGATACTCAAAATATGAAGAAGCAGCAGGAGATCCAAGATGGCAATCTGCCATGAATGAGGAGTTCAACTCGCTACAAAAGAGCAACACATGGGAGCTAGTGGATATTCCTCCAGGGAGAAAACTAGTACAGTGTAAGTGGGTCTATAAGACCAAATTTGCTGCTGATGGTTCACCACTTAAGTACAAGGATATATTGGTAGCTAAAGGATACTCACAGGTTCATGGCATTGATTACAATGAGACTTTTTCCCCAGTGGCAAAGATGGATTCAATCAGGCTAGCTCTAGCCATTGCAGCATCAAGGCAATGGGAGGTACATCACATGGATGTAAAATGTGCCTTTATGAATGGTGATCTCACTAAGGAGATATATATGCAGCAGCCCCAAGGTTTTTCTACTGACCATTCTCTTGTGTACAGGTTGAGAAAGTCATTGTATGGGCTAAAGCAAGCCCCCAGGGCTTGGTATGCCAAGATAGATAGCTTCTTGCTATCTCTGAATTTTGTTCGGTGAAAATCAGATTTGAATGTGTATCTGAAGGTAATTAATGGTTCATTAATGATCATTTCGTTATATTTTGATGACCTCCTCATTACAGGAATCTCACAGGCTGAGATTGCTTCCCTAAAAGGAGCTATGAACCAAGCCTTCTCCATGACAGATTTGGGGCTCTTAAGTCAATTTCTGGGGCTTGAGATTGCTCAAACCAAAGCTGGAATCAAGGTGAAACAGTCCAAATATACCTTGGATTTGCTGATCAAATTCACAATGCAAGATTGCAAAGCAAGCAAAACTCCTTTCCTTTCAGGAGTGAAGCTGGAGGAAGATGATTCTCCACCGATGGTAAACAACACTTTGTATAGATAGTTGATTGGATGTTTATTGTATTTGACACATACTCGACCTGATATGTGTTATGTAGTCAGTGTTGCTTCTAGATTCATGGATCATCCCCATGAGATCCATTGGAAAGCAGCCAAGAGGATCCTTAGCTTTGTTCAGGGAACAAGGACACATGGGATTTTCTATAAAGCCAATTCTGACCTTGAGTTAATTGGTTTTACTGACAGTGATTGGGAAGGTGATAGCACAGACAGGAAGTCCACTTTAGGTTATGTGTTCATGCTTGCAGAAGGGCCAATCAGTTGGTCAAGCAAGAAACAGAGTGCCATTGCACTCTCATCTACAGAAGCTGAGTACAGAGGAGTTGTCAATGCAGCAACTCAGTGTTTATGGTTGCAAGGTTTACTTGGAGAGTGTGGTTTCGAACCTGAGTACTCAACTACCATCTACTATGATAACCAGAGTACCATTCGAATATACAAAGATCCAGTTCAGAAGCAGAGAACCAGACACATTGAGATTCACATGCACTACATCAGAGAGCTTGTGCATGATGGCACCATTCACCTACTCTTCTGTTCATCTTCAGAACAAGTATCTGATATCTTCACCAAATCATTTTGTGAGAAGACCTTCAGCAATATCAAATCACTACTGGGGATTGTTGATCATGCTGTCAAAGCATGAGTAGAGACAAGATTCTACAATTTTGTTTTACAGTCCATGTTTAAGGGAGGATTTTCCCAAGTTGGTTTTGCCTCTTTCCTTGGTTCATATGGACTTGCAGTATGTAAAAGGGTGACTAAGCCTTGTTGCTAGGCCCTATATTTTGATTTATTACTCATAAATTCAGGCTTAAGGGGGGGTGTTAGAATAATCAACCCATAGTATTTACCCACTTAGACATTAATTCATTTATTTTTGTCTTATTTGCCTAGTCCATGAGTCCCACCATGTGCAAGTTGCTAATTGCCTATCCATAGAGGTCAAACTTGCCATCTTTGACTCATGTAGCACTTGGGAAAGCCTTAGGAATCAAATCTGATTTATTCCTGGCCTCCTAGGCGCCTTTCTTCTTTTTCTGCTTTATTGCCTGCTTTTTCAGTGTTTTAAGGCACATAGGAAAGCAAGACTAGGTAAGGTGAATCAGCTTTGTTGCCTCTTCCTCCTCCACTCTTTCCTCCATGCAAAAGCATGTATGAGCTGCCATTCCACCACTCATTAGCTTGCCCATGCGCCCTTGCCAATTCATGAGCCTCATGACAGATTTGGGATCAGCTTTTTACACCTATGGGGGATTTGCCTATTTTGGGTAAGCCTGCTTTATGCTAGCTTTGGATGCCTCCTTATGCATTCAACCTATTGATGTATTCTATATATTCAGCAACCTATGTTATTACAGGGTTGGCTATTGTACACTGAGTTAATATAATTTTTTGTTACAGCTCCATATTCAGTCTCCATTGTTGACAATTTTGCATGATCATTTGTAATTTGTTGTGAGTGAAATTAATCTATTGCTGGTCAGAATTTCTACAAGGCACTCTCCCTCATTTATACAATCCTGACACTCTCAAGCTAACATGAGAGAGAGAGAGAGAGAGAGAGAGAGAGAGAGAGAGAAAAGGGAGGAGAGATGGATAGCTACTAAATACTTCTTATTACTTATTTTGATCATCTTGCTATTCTGAAGAAGTTTTCTAGGTTTTATCCTTTATGGTTTCCCCGATGAAAATATTTGTGTCTTGTGTATCTTTTACATATTATGCATCTTTTTGTATTTGTTATTCTTTCAGATAGAGATCCTAGATAATCAAATCAAATCTAAAGGAAAACTAACATGGTATTAGAGCCTCTCTGAAAGACGGCACTCTGCAGCTGTGGAAACTAGGGATTCCTAGTTCAAGTTGTTCTCTCCACAGATCATAAAGAAAAGAGGGCTAGGCTAACTGACCTCAGTAGGGCGCATATTTTGGTGGAGACAGTTTCTGAATTGGAGAAGTTTCATTTTTTACTCTCTCACTGGTGCCAGGAGGATATAGGGCATCAAGTTTGGCAGGATTCCAACTTTAGTTTTTAGAAAGTGACCTAGCTGAGCAACTCACTTCAAGGAGGTGCATATGGAGAGACCTATGGAGAAGTGGAGCTTCCTCATTTGAACTATGGTGTCTTTTGGTTTAAAATTCTAGGTTCTCAAAAATGGATGAGATACATATAATGTGTGACATGTATATGGACGAGGCAGGCATACTCATGCTTATAACAATGTCAACAGAATAAATAATGCGATCAAGGCTCAAAAACATGGGAGCCGATAAATGACGATACATAATGGTGTCCTCAATGGGAGGTTGAATACAATGCTGATCTGAAGAACTAATACATAGGAACAATGGAATTCTCATGGAATGCAGTATAATCACAATTGATGCTCTGTTGAATCTGGAGGTGTACATATATATGGAATCAATGACTGGGAGTCATAATATCTTTGGTACAATATGCAACGTTAAGTACTAGAGATACATGGAAACATAATACTGGGAGCTTCCAAACACTATCGCCAACACAACCCAATAATCACAAGGGACATGAGATAGTATGGGTCCCATAGGTAAACTCACCAATGTTCTAGAGTCAAGTGACAACCAGGGTCTTCGACCAGATAATAAATGGACCAATACCCTCTACAAATATAAACAGTATGATGATGTAGCTAAATTCGAGCACTTGAGACACAACCATACCAAGAGGCACTAATGACTCCACTCAAGTGGTCCAAGTAACTCAACAATGGGGTGGATGAAATCGGGATATAGGGACCTATGGGTCTATCCTCTGGAATAGATGTGCTGACATATATAGAGGGAGACCTGGAACTAATCAAGGCATTGATGTTTCCTTGAATAGAAACACGAGGGGGATAACCAAATATGTGGAACAATCTGGGGACTGGCACATTGAATGGGGGAACAAAGGCAAGGGAGTACGAGGGACTTAAAATTCCTTTTCTCAGAATATGACGATAGGGATGACCTGGAAGAAAATGAAACTGACTCATGGGAGAGGGATCATAGATGTAATACCAAGAAGATAACTGCAAATGGGAAATACTGAAGGCAGTAACTGGACTAGTGGTATCTAGGGGATATAAAGAAGACTCATCACATAATACTCTAAACAAAGGTGACCCAATGGGGGGAATATTATGCTATGATAACATATGTGGTGGCACCAAAAGAAACCTTTTGGTCCTTCTACATAGTTTAAGGAATGCGAAGAAGGGATAGAAGTAAGCTCAATATGACAAGAGCTCATGGATTTTTAGCGAGCTTGAGAAATTAATTCATTGCTGGTGTTTTCATTTTTAGAGAGTCTAAAAATAGGAATAAGACTCCAATGTGGTCTCTTTTTTGTTAATAGTCTCCTAATCCTAAAAAAGGATAAAACTATACAAAGGAGAGCTCTCCAAACCTTTGGGGAAGAAATACTTCTTTACTGTTGGTAGTCCAATCATGAAGGAAAAGGTTAAACCTATACTAATTGGACATTCATTTAAATACTTTTACGAGCACGAACGAAATAAACTTTTCTTGGTAATATTTTCTTTATGAGAAGGATAGAAAAGATCTTAAAGACAACCTATAATGATATTTTTTGTAAAGTACGGTCCCAATATCTGAGAAAGAATAAAAGTATACAAAGGGAAACATTCCTAGCTGGAAGGTGCTAAGGTGATAATTTTCTTATAATAGTTTATGCAGTTCAAAAAAGGAAATAACGAGTTCATATATACACCCTTTCAAATACTTTAACGAGAGTGAAAGGAAGAAAGCATGCTCGACAATATTTTCATTCTTTTAGGAGTCAGAAAATATCTTAACAGAGACTTTGTAATGGTTAATCAAGCAAGGAGGAAGTGTTTGATATATGGAAACTGTTGATGTAATTGTAACTTCGGAATGTATTCACTTGTATATCTTATGTATTATACCCCGATGTTTATTCCGAGAAGTGTTTGTAATGTAATTGAGTCATGTCATGCCCCGATGTTCTGATCGGGAGTTTCTATAACGTAAACAAGTCATGTCAAGTCATTATGGGTAACCCTCCTATTTTTCAAGGGTTAAATTCCCTGCAGTTGTGGGGCCCTAGGGTTATTAGACTCTCCTAGTGATGTCAGCCCTAGTGAGTTATTGTCAAGTCGGGAATTAGTATAAATAGAGAGTGAGCCTCTCTATTTATCAAACACTCACTCACACTCAGTTGTAGTGCATAGATGAGGGAGAAGAAGTTGTTAGGGCTAGAAAGAAAGAGGCTACTATTGTCGAGAGATCATCTTACTATTTTGGGGTTTTACTTTTAGTGTTGATTCTATATCTGAGGAAGTTGCAGGGTTTTCTCCATTTATGGTTTCCCTGAGGAAAAACACTGTGTTCATTGTCTCTTGTGTTTTATTGATGTGATTTTTATTCTCTCAGTTAAAGATCCTAATATGCTAGCTTAAATGTTAAAAATCTAACATGGTATCAAAGTTAACCTGAGAAAAAGACACTATGCAGCTGTGGGAACTAGGGATTCCTACTTTTTGGATCTCTCTCCACAGATTTTTAGAAAAATAAGGTTGGGATGACTCTCCTCCCTAGGGTGCATATTTATGTTGAAGCAAAATCCGATTCTGAGCATTTTTCAGTTTTTCACCCAACACTGCTGCCAGAAATTAGGGCTTTCCATAGAAGTGGAATTTTTTAGTTGAGCTCAGAACTGGATTGATCTCCTCCTAAAAATAAAATTTTAGAGATCAAGATCAAAGCATTTGGTTGGACAAAACTCCAAGAAAGTCAAACCCTAATATGCTCCTGAACCAGCATTGCAGAAATTCAACTCCAAATCCAGATCCAACATCTTGACCTAGTAAGATATAAATCTTTTGTATTTCCATTTGAGGTTGTCAGTTCAGATGTATCATCATACCAAGCTTGATGAAAAGCTTGAGGGAGATGATAACTTCTGAGCCTGGAAGTATAGGATCTCCCTAGTCCTGGAAGAAAATGAGTTGGACTCCTACATCAATGAGGAGGTTCCAGTTCTAGAGGAAGATGAGGCTAAGGCCTTACATAAGAAGAACTTGGTTATGGCTAAGATGATTATTTCTGATTCAATAAAGGATCACCTCATACCACAGGTATCATCCCTTAAGACACCTAAAGCTATGTTTGATGCCCTAACCAAACTGTTTGAAGGGAAGAACATAAACCAAAAGATGACTTTGAGGAACCAATTGAAGAATGTAAAGATCCAGAATGAGGAGACCATACGGTCATACTTTACAAGCGTCTCCCAGATTAAAGAACAACTTGAAGCAGTAGATGAAGAAGTGGAGAATGCAGAAATTGTGATGACAACCTTTAACGGTCTCCCTGAATCATGGGATTCTTTCATCCAAGGAATCTGTGCTAGAAAGAAGCTAAGAAAGTTTAGTAGAATGTGGGAAGAATGCTCACCAGAAGAAGCTTGAATAGTAGCTCGAGAAGAAAAGATGGGAAATGAAGATTAATCTCTCACAATACACTCCAAGAAAGGCAGAAGGGAAAATCATCATCACCAAGGTAAGAATTCTCATTAAAAAGATAATTTTGTGAAAAAGCATCCATCCAAACTCAGATTCTATACATGTGATGAAAGAGGACACTTTGCTAGAAATTTTCCCATGAATAAGAATGGATCTAAGAAGAAGAACTCCAAAAGAAGACATCATTCTCACACTGTTGAGGATGATGATCCTCCCAGAAAGAGAGTAAAACAAGAAAGTGAAGACTCTTCAAGTGATGAAGAATATGTTTTGATCTCTGCTCTCACAAGAACTGTCACACATGGAAGCAAATATTGGCTTATTGATAGTGGGTCTTCCAAACACATGACAGGATTCAAGGAATCCTTTGAGAAACTATCTGAACATAATTCACCCCATAAGGTGAAACTTGGGGACGACTACCAATATCCCATAAAAGGTAGTGGTGAATCCTCCTACAAGGTAGACTCTGGAAAGTCTATGAAAATGAAAGATGTCTTGTTTGTAAAAGGACTAAAGAAGAATATTCTCTCCATATTGGCACTAGATGCAAAAGGCATGAGGGTTGCATTTGTAGATGGCCAAGTCCTAATGTGGCCAAGAGGAAAGAATATTGACAATGCAATAGTAATTGGAGAACAAGAACGAGGATTATACAAATTGAAGGGCCATCCAAAACAAGCTTTGGTCCATGACATAGTAGATCCAAATGAACTTTGGCATAGAAGGCTTGCACATGTGCATTGCAAAGTACTACCACTTTCAAGAAAAGCTATTGAAGGTCTTCCAGAAATTTAGGAAAAACTTCATGGAGTCTGCAAGGGATATGTGAAAGGAAAGAACATGAAGAAGGCATTTCCAAGTACCGAGAGCAAAGAAAAAGGAATCTTGGAAATCATTCACTCCTATGTATGTTGTCCAATGTCATCCAATTATTTAAGCAGGTATGTATACTATGTTTCTTTTATTGATGATTTTTCTAGAAAGACATGGATATAGTTTATGAAGAACAAAGATGAAGCATTAAGAAAATTCAAGGAATTCAAAGCCTTGATCAAGAACCACACTGAAAAGAAGATCAAGACCTTTCAATCAGATAATGGCGGAGAATTCACATGAAATGAATTAAAAGAGTTATGCAAAAATTCAGGGATTAAGAGGGATTTATCCACTCCATATAATCCACAATAGAATGGGGTTGCAGAAAGGAACAATAGAATGATCATGGAAGTTGCAAGAGCAATGATTCATGATCAAGATCTTCCCATGCATCTATGGGAAAAAGCTTCTAGAACAACGGTGTATGTACATAATCGTACTCCACACAGAGTACTTGAGAATAGGACACATGAAGAATTCTTTTCCAGAAAGAAACCAGAAGTCAGCCATCTCAGAATATTCGGCTGTACAATGTACATACACATTCCGAAAGAAAAGAGGAAAAAGTTAGATCCTTCAGGAAAGAAGGGTATATTTGTGGGATACTGTGAAAGCTCGAAGGCTTATAGAATATACTTCCCAGGATTCAAGAAGATAGAAATCAATAGGGATGTAACATTTGATGAAGACTCAGCTTACAACAAATCTAGAAAGAGACCTATTGAAGATCTTGAAGAAACAGAAGCACCCAGAATTCATGACACAACGATGAATGAAGAAATTAAAGAGGAAGATTGAGAAATAGAAGAACCTCAAGAACATGTAGATCCACCTCAGGAGAATAATCCTCACAAGAGGAAACCTGCTTGGGTACGAGTAGCTATCCAAGGTGCAGAAAGATATGGGGCTCCAGAAGAGAATCACAGAGAAAGAAAGAGGACTAGGTCCTGCTCCGGGTATAGAGCCTTATTATGTGATTTAATCAATAAAGAACCTTCCAACTATGAAGAAGCAGCAGACAGGAAAGAATGGAAGGATTCTATGATCGAAGAGTATCAATTGATCATGAAGAATGACGTTTGGGATGTTGTCCCAAGACCAGAAGGGAAGTCTATTATAACTTCCAAATGGATCTACAAGATCAAGCAAGTTGCAAATGGAAGCATATAGAAATATAAAGCAAGATTCATGGCTCGTGGCTTCTCACAAAAAGAAGGAATAGATTATGAAGAAACTTTTGCACCTATATCCAGATACACTTCCATCAGATCAGTACTTGCTTTGGCTATAGTGATGAAATGGAAGATACACCAAATGGATGTCAAGACTAATTTCTTGAATGGTGTAGTGGAAGAGGAAGTGTATGTGGAGCAGCCACTCAGTTTTGAGACACATGACAGGGAGTCTCATGCGTGTAGATTGAAGAAATCCCTATATGGTTTGAAACAGGCACCCAGGACGTGGTATGACAGAATTGATGGCTTTCTATCCAGTTTTGGCTTTACCAAAAGTAAAGCAGATTCCAACCTTTACTACAAGGTTGAAGATGGTAACCCAGTGATACTACTACTGTATGTAGATGATCTGTTTGTAACAGGTATGGATGGGTTGATTGCTGATACGAATAGGAATCTTGCTGCCGAGTTCAAAATGAAGGACTTGGGTATGATGCAATATTTTATAGGCATGGAGGTGTGGCAAAATGCAGATGGAATCTCCCTCCGACAAGGGATGTACGCATTAGAGATCCTGAAGAGATTCAGGATGATGGACTGCAAGTCCATAACCACACCTATGGAATCAAACCTAAATCTATTGAGTGATGCTTCATCAGAAGAGGTTGATGCTACAATGTATTGGCATATGATTGGGTCCTTCATGTACCTGATGAACACACGACTAGATAATTTCTTTGTTGTGAACACCTTGAGCCAGTTCCTGATAAATCTAAGACATGTTCACTTGATTGCTGCAAAGCATATTCTAAGGTACGTGAGGGGTATAGTTGATTATGGGCTCAAGTATGAGGTGAATCAGAAGATTAACCTGGAAGTTTATGTTGATTCAGATTGGGCAGGCAGTGCCATCGATAAGAAGAGCACTTCAGGGTGTTTCTTCAGTATGGGATCAGGTGTGATCTCTTGGTTTAGCAGGAAGCAATTATGTGTGGCACTAAGTACAACTGAAGCAGAGTATGCCGCAACTTGTTCAGCTAGTTGTGAGGCAGTATGGTTTAGGAAGCTAGTGTCTAATTTATTTGATCTCCAGTTGGATGCTACTTGTATATATTGTGACAACTAGAGTTGTGTGAAGTTGTCGAATAATCTGGTGTTCCATGACAAGTCAAAGCATATCGAGATCAAGTATCACTATATCAAGGATATGGTGCAGAAATGAGCAATGAAACTCTAGTATGTTGCGATGGACAAACAGATAGCTGATGTGTTGAAAAATCCATTGGCCAGAGTGAAGTTTGAGTACTTCAGGGAGAATCTTGGTGTTCTCCATATTGAGGTTCACTCCAAAGGGAAGTGATGATTCCATGAGCCATTCTAACATCGTGAGAGGATTGGTTCCATCCATGGTCATATGTAAGGGCTGAGCCATTCTGTCATGATGAGAGGATTGGTTCCCCGCATGTCAGATATGAGTGTTGATGCATTTTGATGTGACTATAGGATTGGTTCCTACATGATCAGATATAAGTACTTAATGCCATTCTTGGAATGGAGGCACATGGTCAGTTACTAGGAATACTCAGTCTGGGACTGAGGGCCATTCTGATGTGACTGTAGTATTGGTTCCTACATGATCAAATATAAGTGCAAGGCCATTCTCATGTGACTATAGGATTGGTTCCTACATGATCATATATAAGTGCAGAGCCATTCTGATGTGACTGTAGGATTGGTTCCTACATGATCAAATATAAGTGCAGAGCCATTTTGATGTGACTGTAGGATTAGTTCCTACATGATCAGATATAAGTGCAGATCCATTATGAGGTGATTGTAGGATTGGTTCCTACATGATTAGATGTAAGTGTAGAGCCCTTTCAACATGTAGGTATGATTGGTTCCTCGCATGGTTGAATGTAAGTGTTGGGCCTTTCTGACATATATGACTGGATTGGTTTTTCTCATGGTCAGATGTGAGTGCTAGGCCTTTCTGACATAGATGACTGGATTGGTTCCTCTCATGGTCAAATGTGAGTGCTGGGCATGCCTTTCTAACATGGTGTTGGATGTGTTCCTCTCATGGTTATATGTAAGTCTTGGGTAGGCCATTCTGACTTAGGGTCAGATATAAGTGCTGGAAAAGACCTACATGGAGGCTAGGCATACAACTAGCATGAAAAAGGGCTGGCTCTGTAGGAATTCCTATGACGAGAAGAATCAAGAGATAGCACTAGTGATGATGATCCAGATCGAGTGATGATACAGATCCAGATGAAGATGACTTGATGATGAAGATGACTTGAAGATGATGAGGACTCGATGATGATCTAGATGATATAGAGAAGAAGACTTGTGCTGACAAATTGTGTCGAGAGAATACCTTCATAGTTAAGAGGGAGTGTTGATGTAATTGTAACTTCAGAATGTATTCACTTGTATATCTTATGTATTGTACCCCGATGTTTATTCCAGGAAGTGTTTGTAATGTAATTGAGTCATGTCATGCCCCGATGTTCCGCTCAGGAGTTTCTATAATGTAAACAATTCATGTCAAGTCATTGTGGGTAACCCTCCTATTGTTCAAGGGTTAAAGGTCCCACAGTCGTGGGGCCCCTAGGGTTATTAGACTCTCCTAGTGAATTCGGCCCTAGTGAGTTATTGTCAAGTTGAGAATTAGTATAAATAGAGAGCAAGCCTCTCTATTTATCACACACTCACTTACACTCAGTTGTAGCGCATAGCTAACGGAGAAGAAGTTGCTGGGGCTAGAAAGAAAGAGGCTACTGCTGTCGGGAGATCATCTTACTGTTTTGGGGTTTTACTTTTGGTGTTAATTCTATCTCTAAGGAATTTGCAGAGTTTTCTCCATTTATGGTTTCCCCGAGGAAAAACACTGTGTTCATTGTCTCTTGTGTTTGATTTCTATGCTTGTTATTCTCTCAGTTAAATATCCTAATATAATGCTAGCTTAAATGTTAAAAATATAACAGAAAGAGGTTATGTTGTTAACATGGATGATAGGCATAAATGCAAAACACTAATGGGTCCCCCTTGCGAGATGATGGATGGTGGTAAAGATGGCCAACTATGAAGTATGGAAGGAGCGAATGGATCATGAACATTCCAATACATACAATGATTGATTCACGTGATGGCACACAAATCAGGGTGACTTCCGAGAAATGGCCCAAGGGTCTCATCAAAACATAGAGGACAAAAAACCAAACCCTATGGCGTGAACGACATCTCAAATAGACTCTAGATGACTCTGTGGCACACAGAATAAAAACTCAACCAAATGGAGGCCTATGGGTATGGAGCTAGCTTAACATACAAGGTGTGATTCACGTGGTGGCACACAAATTGAGGTGAATATGAGAAATGTCCCAAATAAAGTAGGGAGGGAGGAAGTCTAGTATGTAGTTTCTTCACCTGGGATAGTTTTTGCACATTGGTGGTGGCTTCTTATCCTCATAGAGGATGATCCATGTGTGAGCATGGACTACCGGGGACATAGAGACAGGTCTCGACCTACAGGATAGGTCAGGGGACCTAACAATACGTATACATGATGGTTTTTGGTTGCATTCATATATAGTGTGCTAGCATAGTGGTAGCTAGATCATATGTGTGACATATTGTGTACATGTGCAGACGTGGGACCGCACCCTCCAGTGGGGTACCAATGATGCAGGGGAAAGGTGGATGTGTTAGATCCACCTTCTAATGTGAAAATGATGCAACAGAGTTCTACAATGGACTCATTGTGATTAGACGTGGAGCAACTATTGGAGAGTGTCATCGACTTGTGGTAAAAATTATTCAAAATGAAAAAATAAAAAACTAGTCTACAAGGGTAGGCATGGTGAGGGAATAAACAAATAGAACCTATTGAGGTAGAGCCCATTGTGGGGATTCTTCAAGAGGTGACTGTCAGATTTAGCGAAGAAATATGCCTACTTTCCGAGACATTGATGGATGATGTATGGGTTCTACCAGATGGAATCAAATTTCCATTTCCCTAACTTATGATTGGCTTGATCATAGACAAGGACAAGGCCTCCCTCACTAAAGGTGCGAGGGTGGACATGGGAGTCAAAATGGGACTTCAAATGAGTCTTGATTGCTTCTATAATATGAATATTAGCACGATGGTCCTCATTGGTTTGTTCAAGCATAAGTAGCGGTTCTTCTAATGGTGAAGTATCAAGTAGAAGTTCATCGGCAAGGAGGGGTGTTGGAATATGAAATTCAATGGGAAGACATTAGAGGAATTTTGGGGTCTAAAATGGGCCTCCTAAGGAAAATAGTAAAATAATAGTTAAAATAATAAAATAATAGTTAAAATAATAAAATAATATTGATTAATTTTGGAGGAAGAAAGAAAAAAACTACTTTTTGTGTTCGTATTTTCGACATATCTCCTTGTGTTTTTGCTCAAATTTCGATTGGGAGAGCTCGTTGGATGCATAATTTGATTCCGCATCCAATGAGTACCCACACTGCATACTTTTGACGAACCCCACTACCCCAAAAACAAGAAATACCTGAAAAATCGTGATTATGACATCATCATCACGTTTTTTCAGGTATTTCTTGTTTTTGGGGTAGTGGGGTCCATCAAAAGTATGCAGTGTGGGTACTCGTTGGATGCAAAATCAAATTCTGCATCCAACGAGCTCTCCCGATCGAAATTTGAGTAAAAACACAATGAGATGTGTCGAAAATACGAACGAAAAAAGTAGTTTTTTTTAATGACAAATATGTCAATTCAACCATTATGGTTGACTTATTTTATTGAAATTCTATTGGTTCTTGAATTCCAACTCACAAAAACTTATTTTGGCACGTTTTCTTATAAGGCCCATTTTAGACCCCAAATTTCCTCTAATGACATGTTAGCACTTAGAATCGTTCCCAATGTTGCAGGACGCGGACCCTAAGGTAACAAAACAAAATGCTTTAGGAAAGGAGAGCTTGCCTCTTCCTTTCCAGAGAGGGATATCTTACACAATATTTATCAAGTCCATACTTAGAGATAAAACAAATTTAAGTTGAGTTCATGGTTGAAATAGGGAAAACAAAATTGGGCTATGGAGTCAAAATTTATCAAAGATACAGAGCGATTTGTGTAGGAAATTCCTGCAGAAGCAAGGTAGCACTTCAGTTACTGTCAATGTATTTTGGGTCTGGTGGAAAAGGAAGAAAGATGAAATCCCATTAACGCAGAGCACCACTTAGATGAATTCTTCGTCAAATTTGGTATAAATAATTTGTGGATATCAGAGACAATAGACAGAGCATAACAATGTATGAATTTTGAAACTATCATACACTTATCTCAGATATGAAAGAAAAAACATAACGAAAGATTAACAAAGAAAAAATGTGCATAAAGGAAAGAGCTCATCGTCTATAACTTGGAAATACACATGAATTTCGGCATTCAGAGACCAGCATCAAGCTCTGCAAATTTTATTAAAACAGATCAAAAATTACATTTATGCAAACGGTCTCACAGGTTTCAACCCTTTCCTCCTTTGTAGAGGGTATATTTATAATTCCCTAGACCCCCGAGGTTTCCCTCGAAACATGGTTGGGAATCAGTTACAACCATAATCAAACTCCTAACAAATTTAGACATGACATATTCACCACTATTGATACATACAAAACAAAGAATATGGAGAGATGTGCATGCTAGACTTAAATAGTAATGCAACATCTACAGTTTTCAAGCTCGCTTGTTCTGAAAATGATGGCTCGAGACACCTTCATTAATTTTCTACTGACTCGGCTTGAGTTGTTTCTCTTCCTGTTGGGAATATGACATGATTTTATGCTTCTAGAACTTTTATGTTCATTTTCTATTCAATGGCATGTTCTACCTTTGTTCATAGCTGGCATGAAGGTTTTCTTCCTTGGGCCTCCGCAAATAAAAGTGTTTCCAAGAGATAGAAGGGCTGAACACAGAAGGGACCCGACACTTCTATCTCTTGGAAACACTTTTATTTGCGGAGGCCCAAGGAAGAAAACCCTATTTTTAGACAGTAAAAAACCCTTGATGAGCTTGTCATTCTTGTACATATATTCTCTCAGGAGTAGAGTCCTCCTACAAGTCATAACGATGTGGCACGTCCTTGGAATCGTCATCACCCCAGATAAGGTTGACAAGTGGAGTCAATGAAAATGACGATGAAGGCCTCTGATCCTCCCTCCTCCCATATGAGAATTCACTCCGACCAGACTCCCCTAGAAATGGATACTACACATTGTGATTATGGATATGACAAGAACATCTAGAGGCTTCAGTAGGATACCCATTGGACTGGAGACTCTAGGCACCGCTTCCATAGGGGTGTTTCATTTTATTAGGACAACATTGTCCTCATTAGCCTCAGAAGGTCTCTCAAGTGTCATGAACATCTTTACATCGACATTATTGGTGTCAGAAAAATTCTCTAATGTAATGAACAGATTTAACCTGATGATTGGAGCCCTGTAAGCATGAAATATCGAGAATATAATAGTTTCGGAGTGGCGCCCATTGAATAATGGAATACGTCAACAAACAGGTTTCCCAAGAAGGACGACCATGGCATACCTCCTTTCAAGACTCTCAATATTCTCAACCAAATAACTTTCAGCCACCTCCACCTCTCTTCAACATTTACTTAGTCTGTATCTTACCCAGTCTGTATCTTCGAATGGCTTCGATTGTGGTGCTTATAAAGAGTTGGGTGGTCAAACTAAACAACATGCCATTATTGAGTAGCATGATGATAGAATGAATGCTCATGTGGGTTTAGGATCCGATCCTTATGTGGATATACCAACCATGCCACCCATTTTTTTTATGACATCATGCTATCAACTGCAGAAGTGACCTTTGGCTTCAATCTTCATCAACCTCCAGTTAACTCATGGAAGGTGGACTAGACATTTTACATTCATCGAACTCTCCTAGTGACGGTATCAGAATGTCCTTTCTCTATACTCCTATGTTTCCTTACCTTACTCCATGTGAGGCCATACTCATCCTATGTCGTTTGTTCATTACGGTGCCTCCAATTATCATGCGCATGAGGCAATACACCTTTTGATTTAGGGAAGTTATCTATGCTATGGATTTGATTTATGGTCGTAGATCTGTTTAAATGGCATCTAGACCTTTGATTACCTGTCACCTCCACCCTTTACATACTCTCCTCCAAAATGTCGCTTCTTTGCATCTAGGATGAGTAGAACTTTTTCCAACCATGGATCTTCGTTTTGTTTTTCATAGGGGCCTTCGAAATGTGTGAGTTTTATGCAACCCCACGGATTTCCCATACAAATTTCAATGAGTGGAATGATTTTCAGCCCTTTCATTGAAAAGGTCTTCAATCTCTACTGTCCCCTCCACCCCCCACCTTGGAATGACGAAAAGGATTATGACCGTAGATCTGTTCACACTTCTTCATCTGATGGAATACGGTCTCTACAAGATAACCTTCTCCCTCCTAAGCCAAAATTCTCGAATATGTTTTCCATCCACATTCGATTAGGTCTAGATTTTCCTTCTCTTGTACACTGTCAAGGCCTAGAAGCTTAATTATTTTCAATCATCCTCCAACCCAGGCTTAGAGATGATGCTTAGGTAAGTTTATAGAAAATCCACAGTATTCTCTAAGGTCATATGATGCAAAATTTAGAATATCTTATCCCTCCAACTATTTAGCACAAAAATAGTGCTAACAGAACCAACTCCATACCATGAACTAAGTGGAATGGGGTAAAACTGGTGGCGGTATTAGAGATATATATCTCATCATGAAAGTGGTGTTGGGATAGATTAGGCAGATCTTCCACGGTCAAGGATGAGAAAGGATGACTTGAAGTCGAGATCATTTAAATGGTGTTGGTTGTGTCTGACAAAGAAGCTGGAGGGTGGATCTTCTCAAGGACGGTAATGTCATATTCACAGGAGTGTTTCCGAAGGTCATGAAGGGTTGAATGATACTTAGGAAAGTTGGGGAAACGGTGAGAGTAATGACCATACAAGACATAAACTGCACAAGGATGGCTGGTTCATAATGACTTGTTCTTGACCACTGCTAGATCCGAGATGGTGACCACTGGTGTGCCATCGGCCTCATCTATCATGTCCATGTAGGTGTGAAGGAGAGGTAGCTTAGGACAGTTTTGTGTCGCATGGCCTTGGCCATCGCACAAAGAAAAAATAGGAGCCGAATGTAGTTTGGTAGTTTCTTTGGTGGCCTTTCCCCCAACCCTCTTTAGAGGAGGAGGGATAGGAATGGAGAAAAGGGTAGTCTTCCATGGACTAGGAGGTGGTTGCGACACCATCTCAATGGGTTGGACGAGAGTCAGCATGACCTAGAAATTCAGGGGTGGGGTGGGTGGATAAAGGTACCATACATGAATTACCTATGTGAAATTAGGTAAGTTGAGTGCATCCATCACAAGATTTCTCATGATGCTAGATGGTGGAAAAAGGAAAGGAATCGTGTGGACCAGGAAGGAACCCTAATAATTCCCTGATGACTATGGTTGGGGTTGTGACTGAGGTTGTAATGTGGTCGGAATAGTACTAGACTTGATGGTGCACAAATACGATATGTCAATTCGCTAAGGTGGATGTGGTAGGGAAAAAAAGGTGTCCCTCATAGGAGTGTTGGCATATAATCCCAGGAGAATAGCAGATAAGGATGGAATGGACATGTTTCCGATGGTAGTGTCGATGGTGGAAAGAACATGTTCTGGTGTGTCTTTCCCCTTAGGATCATAGTATGTCAATTGGTCAATGGTCATGATCTTACCATCACGAGGGAACAACAGGGGTCAAAATACAGTATAGGCTATAGTTTGCATGGCATACATGTAGCTACGTCTTACGAGGAGGTTGTAATTAAGTTGGTAATTAACAAACTCAATCAATCAACACTGTTTTACCAGCTAATTAGATATGATCATTCATGATAATCCATTATAGTCGAGTAGAGCGGCCATCGTAGGTGCGAAGAGTGGTGGTGGGAGGTTTAAGGGTAGGGGACCCAAGTTTCTGCCAAACAAAGGTTGACATAACGCAGGTGGATGCCCCTTCATCAATAAAGCATTAATGTACCACCAAATTCCGAATTGTGAACAAAACTTGGAATGCAACGGTAGATGACATCCTGGGTTCTCCTTGATCTAGATTGAAGGTGATCATTCAGGAATCAGAGGTATCAACAACACCTAGTGTGGATAGTAAATATTTATGCTGTGATAGAAAAGTTTTTAAGCACTTCCAGAGTGGACATGGTTGTAGGAGACTGGGCCAAGTCATCAAATACTATAGTTGAGGGAAGCTTTAGCAGTAGCATTATTTGCAACATGACTCATAGGGAACCATGGGACTCTGGCCTCCCCATTTGTGCGGGGTCTTGGTAAGTGTAGAGAAATGTAAGAATTGGTAGAGGTAGACATTGTTGATGGGTCAACAATTTCTATCGTGGAGCCATACTGGTTGCGTCGATTCTGGAGGTTGACTTCATATGATAACTTCATGAGGTGATGGACACCTACCTCAGCAGGTTGGGTCATAGCAGTATTTGTGGGAGCAGGTGGGGCCAAGGGTTGGGTTTCAACCATTCCTTGGTGTGGTAGGGTGTTTTCAAGAAACATAGGAGGGGGACCTGTTGGCACTGGGTCGAGTTGAGACGAAGCAGCCGTGTTTGAATCACATTGACTGTGATTTTGGAGAAGTTGTTGGACGTGAGCCATGTGAGGAAACTAATGAGTGTAATGGTTGTAGGTGTTATAGATAGCACATGGATTTCCAAGTCAATTAGGACATTGGGGATTCGGTACAAGAGGTTTGGCCTACTTACCACCTCCTTCAAGTTGGTTATGGCCTCGATTCCTTCCTTTCTTGTTATTTCCCTTCCCTTGTTGGTTATTTTGAGTAGTTTGGTTAGGGAGGTTTTTATAAGCATAAAAATGTCCCGTATAAATTGGAGGAGTTGAGATTGGAGCCAGAGTGTGTTTAACAGGTGGTGCATAATAGACCGAAGGAGTTGAACGGGTTTCAAATCCAACCATCTGGATAGAACATGAGCGTGCCGAACAAGTCATTCCATGAACGTGGGGAGTTGGTGCGGGAGGCATGTAGGATGGGGAGAATCCTTTAGTTAAATATTTAAAATTTCCATTTGAGGTTCTCATTTGAAAATATGTCTCATCATACTCATCTTGAGTACAATATTGGAGGGGATGATAACTTCCAAGCATGGAAGTACAAAATCTGCCTAATTCTTGAAGAGAATGATCTGGATTAGTTCATAAATGGAGAAGTTATAGAACCATAGGGAGATGAGACTAAGGATTCTCATAAGCAAAGCATGGATAATGCTAAGAGAAACATTGCAGATTCTATTAAGGATCACCTCATCCCCCATGTGTCTTCATTCAGGACATCGAAATAAGTATATGATGCTTTGAAAAAGATGTTTGAAGGAAAGAACATCAACCAAAAAATGAATTTGAGGAACCAATTGAAGAATGTGAAGATATAGAACTCCAAGACAATACAGTATTACTTCACAATGGTTTCTCAAATCAAAGAACAACTTGAAGTGGTTGAAAAAAATATCAAAGAAGGAGAAATTGTAATGACTTCCTTGAAAGGTCTCCCTAGATCATGGGATTCATCAATTCAAGGAACTTGTGCAAGAAGGAGGATGATGTCCTTCAGTGAAATTTAGGAAGAATGTGCACAAGAAGAAAATCAACTTGTGACAAGAGAAGAAAATATGGGAGAAAATTACGATCAAGATCTCACAGTTCACACCAGGAAAAAATTCAAGAAGAAGGATAACTTCAAATGTTTGATTCTATACTTGTGATAAAAAGGGACACTTTGCAAGAGATTGTCCCTTCAGGAAAAGGAGGTACCATGCTCATGTTGTCGAAGATGATGAACCAACAAACAAAATATTCAGACGGGAGAAGGATGACTCGAATGAAGAGTATGTGATAATATCAACACTTACTAGAACTATCTCACACAAAAGAAATGATTGGATTATGGATAGTGGAGCTTCTAAACATATGACAAGATACACAGAATAATTTGTTAATATGTCTAAACATATCTCACTTTAGAAGGTGAAACTTGGGGATGATTATCAATACCCCATAGAAGGGAGTGGTGAAGATTCATACAAGCTTGAATCCAGGAAATCCTTGAAGATGAACGATGTCCTATATGTTCTAGCATGGAATAAGAATCTTCTCTCCATTTTTTCACTAGATGCAAAAGGGATTATGGTTTCTTTTGTTGATGGCCAAGTTCTGATGTGGCCCAGAGGAAATATAATATAATATGCAACATTTATTGGAGAAGAAGACGGAGGCTTGTACAAGCTGAAGGGAAAACCTAAACAAGCATTGGTTCATGAGTCGATTGAATGAAGTGAACTATGGAATAGAAGGATTGCACATGTGCACTATAGGGCACTACCAATGGAAAGCAAAGCATTCTTAGGACTGGTAGAGATCCAGAAAAAGCATGAAGGAATTTGCAAAGGATGTTCACAATTAAAAGAATATAAAGAAGACATTTACTATAAGTGAGAGCAAGCCTAAATGAATACTGGATATAATACACCTAGATGTACATGGACCTATGTTCTCTAGTTCATTAACCGGATATGTGTACTATGTTTATTTTATACATGATTTCTCATGTACGACTTGGATATATTTATTGAAAGGAAAAGTGAATTTTTTAGTAAGTTCAAGGAATATAAATCCTTGGTCAAGAACCAAATAGATAGGAAGATCAAGAATCTACAATCAGATAATGGTTGAGAGTTCACTTCAGAAGAGTGCAAGGAACTCTGCAAAGAGTCTGGGATTAAGAGGTAGTTGAGAACTCCATGCAATCCTCAACATAATGGGGTTGCAGAATGAAAGAACCGAACTATCATGGATGTGGAAAGAGCTATGATGGATGATTAAGATCTTCCCATGCACCTTTGGGAAAAGGAAGTAAGAAAAACTATGTATGTATATAAACATACTCCTAATATAGTACATGACAATAAGAATCCTGAAGAGGATCTCTCAAGAGAGAAACCAGAAGTCATCCATCTGAGAATATTTGGATCCCCCATGTACATACATATCCCAAAGGAGAAAAGGACCAAACTCAATCCTTCTGGGAGGAAGGGTATATTTATAATATACAATGATAAATCAAATTCTTACCCAATATACTTCCCAATATTCAAGAATATAGACATTGGTATAGATGTAACCTTTGATGAAGACTTGACACACTTCATATCCAGGACAACACCCATCTAGGAGGTCAAGGAACCTGAAGAGACGAGAGGATGATATATGAAAATTGGAGAAGAAATTCCAAAGGACCATGAAGATCACAACATGAAAGAACCACAAGAGCTTGTAGATACATTCCTTGACAAGGACTCCCACAAGAGGAAACCTGCATGGGCACGAGAGCTCTTACAAGAAGCTCAAAGGTATGGCGTTCTAAAGGAAATACATAGAGAGAGAAATTGGGAAAATATGTACAATAGCTATATGGCCTTGCTGTGTGACATCATTGATAGATAATGTTCCACATATGAAGAGGATACAGAAAAGAAAAAATGGAACAATGATATGATTGTGGAATATCAGTCGATCATGAAGAATGATGTCTGGTATATTGTTCCGAGACCAGAGAAGAAGTATGTCGTGACTTCAAAGTGCATCTACAACACAAATCATGCTAAATATGGAACCATCGATAAATAAAAGGAGAGATTTGTAGCACAAGGCTTCTCACAAAAAGAAGGCATAAAATACGAAGAGACATTTGCACCTATGACAATGTACACTTCCATTAGGACCATACTTACTTTGGCAATAGTTATAAAATGGAAAATACACCAGATGGATGTCAATACAACTTTCTTGTATGGTGTAGTTAAGGAGGAAGTGTATGTGGGATTCGAGACATGTCATAGGAAGACCCATGAGTGCAAATTGAATAAGGCCTTGTATGGATTGAAACATGCACCAAGGACATGGTATGGAAGGATGGATAGCTTCCTCATGAGCTTGGGATTTTCCAAGAGTAAAGAAGATTCCAACCTCTACTTAAAGGTGGAAGACATAATACCAGTGATACTCCTGTTATATGTCGATGACTTGTTTCTAACAGGTGAAGAGGAACTCATTACAGATGCAAAGAGGAGACTTACTACATAGTTCAAGATGAAATACCTAGGTATGATGAACTACTTCTTTGGCATGGAGGTGTGGCAGCATGCAGATAGAATATTCCTTAGTCAAGGAAAATATGCAGTGGATATTCTAACGAGATTCATAATGATGGAATACAAGGAAATGGACACATCTATGGAATCTAAATTGAAGCTTTTGAGTGATGCTTCATCTGAGAAGGTCGATTCCACAATATATCGTCAGATGATTGGCTCATTGATTTATGTGATGAATAGGAGAATAGACATATTCTTTGCAGTGAACACATAAGCAAGTTACTGACAGATCTGAGACATGTTCATCTGAGAGCTACAAAGAATATACTAAGATACATAAAATTTATAGTGGATTATGGGCCCAAATATGATTTGAATAAGAAGATTAACCTACATGGCTATGTTGATTCGGATTGAGAAGGTGTTACGGAGAGAAATTACTATGGCTTGGGGTACCACAACAGACCGCTTTGACTCCAGAAATCAATCTTTCCCAATATGCAATAGAAAGAAAATGTCTAACACTAAAGGATCAGACCTCGTACCTTATTCCGGACGGTTGAAGTAGATCCCCGTTGAGCTTTCCAATATTCAGCTTGAATTGATATAATACTTCCTCAACAACAAGTAAACAATACAAGCATACTATATATCATGGTGTTAGATCTATTCTAGTATATATAATCAATAATGTAAAAGCATTTGACATATTCCAATGGACACAATATTCAATCAAATACACATCATTGGACAGGAAAAGATAGTTCTTATTAATATAAATCAGAGATTACACGATAGATACAACCTCTGACGGCACGTCTGCGAACCAGAGAAACTGAATCCCCCACTTGGGCCTCCACCACCTCAATCCTCCATCTCACGATAGCAAGCTCACTAGGAAAAGGCAAGATTGGGAAGAACACAATAGTGCTCCAAAGGGACAAAGGGATGCAGAATCAAGCATAAATTCCGGCAACAATGGACTATAGTTTCGTTGCTTTCAATCTCTCTATATGCCTTCAATGTACCAAGGGGTTCCTTATATAGCTTCAAAAGGGATAATGAAGGGTTGAATCCAAGTGATCTCAAGGCATATGGAAGGCTAGGAGTCAAATGAGTCAGATCCATTTTAAGGAAAACTCCAAAAGGATTTGGACTATACACACATCCCAATGTACGCGGTTATAGGATTCAAACCTGCGTATGTATGTGGTTATCGGGGAAAAATCCGCGTATAGCATCTTTTATATAGTTTTTAGGGATGATCAAGGAAACATCAAAGGATAAAATATGGTCCATGGGGTCTAAAGAGTCTGTAGCGGGACAGGGCAAGGCCATACAAAGTGTGATTCACCTGGAGTGGTGAAATATGCTATAACAGATGCCCCCTAATGTGTGAGGTCAGAGGGGTCATACGATGGCCAAAATACATTATAAGTCCATCCCAGAATTAGAGTGATGAAGGATCCCAAATGGAAGACCAGCCACCCAATCAGCATAGTACAATGATACAACTCTGCATATAACTGCAAGTACATATAGCAGTCCTAGATACATAAGAGTACAATGGCCATGAATAGGCATAATACATGATATCACATATGTGGTCATCACCACGTACAATATACATAGATCAGAATCTCCATGATGAAGATATACAAAGGACCATGATCTCCAAACTGGCTGAAGATATACAATATATCAAGATCTCCATAGTGGCTGGAAATGTCTGACATACACTGGAATCAAGTCACGAGAGCTGAAATCTCATGAACACTAGCATGATCAAGGAGGTAGCACATAAGAGATGCCACCAGTCTGAAAGGTCTTCTACACAAACCGCTACGAGTACATGTCCTACTATGCGAATAGAGATGTCGATGTCGAACATAGTAGTCCATCGTCTGATTACCGGTCATTGATGTATACCGTTAACAGATGCGAGATTACCCACCAATAATGATAATGGGAATCAAGGTACTAGAGTGCAAACTAACAAGTGTGAATAGATGTGTTGAGGTCGAACACTTGAGAGAATCTATTGATCAGGGGACATTGATGTATTCCCAAGAAACTGTCGATGGCGAGAGAACCTGCCACTGATGACTGCAATTCTCAAGGAACTCCAAAGGACTCTAGACTCCAATCCTAGAATAAATGATATGAAGTCGATGGGATGAAATCCACTAGAAGGAGGGAATTAAGGCATCCCCCATCATCCAACACGAGGTACTCAACAAAGCTGTCTAATGTGGAAGGACTCGATCATAAAGTGCACGAACCAGTAACTGTACCGGGAATGGCCGACATGCAAAGTCAAGATAACTGAGGAATGGCCGACACAAGTTTCAACTTCCTTCTAACAAGAGCATAACAATGTATGGTGACAAAATGAAGACAGCATAGACTCAATATACAAACTGCGACATCTCTGTGACACAGGGGGCATCAACAGAGGCTCCATAGGGAATGGAAGCTTAACCAGTCAGTGGAGATAAACTCAGATAAACAAGTACAGCTCCTAAGTCAAACTATAACCCAACCAATGGATGTGATATACAGTGCTCTATTCGAAGGCGACACGACTCGACAGCTGCCAAAGATAACATCTTTCCTTGTCCGGATTTTTGTTTTTTTTTTTTGGACTTTTTCAGTTATTTGAAAATCTTGAAAAAAGAATAAACTAGATTTATAGTTACAAACTAGGAGGAGACGAGTGTCATAAGAGAAAACAAACTAGTTCCAAGCAGTGGAACATACCTATGCTCAATGCAAGGATACATGTGTAGGATATTGACACTTGGGGGAAAATCCCCTCCCGGTCAAAAGGGAATCAAGCTGCGAAGGATATAAAAATGGCTCTGCATGGCTAGACATGAGACAAGCTCGGGCTATATGGATGAAACGCAATGTCAGAGGAGCCGACATAAAGCTCAATAAGGAAGGAAAATATCATGATAATGCATTCAGAACTTGACATAGGGGGAGTCCGGAGGGAAACAGGCCAGCATAAGATCAAGAGGAGTATGAGGCTCTTGTGAAATGTCATGGAAATACTATACAACGGACTCCCACACCCTAAAGGAGAAAACATCGGCATGGGCACCAAATGCAAATAAGGCGCTAACTAGGGTGCCCATGTATAAGAAAGCTCTACCATCCACATAGTACCACTTCTAACAACAACATGAAGGTTCCGTGATACCATGGAATGGGTTCGTACCTAAGGTTAAGATGGAACGGTAATAAGGCAATGCATAAGTGCAAGCAGATGTGATATCCTAACCTATATGCCAGTTCAGACATAATACCCATGACAGGCACGAACGGGTTGAAACCTCGGAGAGAGTGTACAAAATGTGGACCCTACATGACAACCATATTAGTCCAAAACAACCCAAAATAGTCAATAAAGAATCCAAAATATAGGATATAGGGAGGAATGATCATGACAATAGAACCCAAAGGAAACAATGCAGTGAATGATGAGACATAAAAAGGAAAGTAAGGTGTAGACCCAACGTTCACAAATCCACTACCACCCCCATGAGGGTGACCACCGGTGTAAAGACCGACAAAAGGGAGTCAAAATATTCCACAAATGGAGTAGAGGATGGAATATGACCATTCCCAAATCTATGAGTATGGTAAGGGGTTGTGATGCCCCCGAGTCTGAAACCAGGGTCCGTACTAGGACCAAGGACGGGTGATAAGATACCAGGCATGCCGAAAATAGAAGGACCCAAACTCAAGAGAGCATAAATATACTCAAGTAACCACGATCCCAAAGGCCAACTAGTGCACAAAGAGCACACTCCTAAGAAAATCTATAGCCAAAATACAAGCAAACCAAGGGGAGGATATGTGAGCTCCCGAATGCGGCAGGTATGTCTCGCCTAGAAGAGGCCTGAAACTCCCATACACTACAAGCGGAGGTACGTAACCAATTATAGTGGCCCTCAGCTTCAACGCATATAGCGACTGTGCTGTCCGACCTCTACCTGGTCAGGACACCTGCAGAATAACCTCTGTGAAGTACCCTCTCAATATCCTAGGTAAGGCCACTAAGGTCACCTCAATATACTCAATGCTCAGGCGGACAGTCACAGGCGGGATTGACCGTATGGGCAGGGTAGCAAAGCCCAAAAATCTCGAAAAATCCCCCAGATATGAATACAATCCTGGAAATATCTCCGGTGCTACTCAATTATGACTAGGGGTCATCCCAATCAATAACCGCTCACACTGCCTCGTGCTTAACTCCCGTTTGAGAGGAGGATCCTGAGAACACTGATTATACCAAGGATTTTACACACTCACCTGGACAGAAACCTAGATGTTGTTGTTTAGTGATCTTGGAGAATTGACTTACAATGAACTATTCCAAGATCCTAAAACCTAAGCTTGTTAGTGCACCCTAGAAAAGAAAAGAGTGTAATTCATTTTAATTAGCGTTGATTTTAGTTGGCTGTAATTACTCGAAGGGAAATGGCCATGCAACTAATGACATTATGACTCAGCAGTGAAATAAATATGCACACCATAACAAACAATGTTAAGTGCAATCTTTTTCAAATGAAAAATAGGGTATGCCACTACATGAGATGCATAATATATATTCCTTTCCGAATGCCAATGCAATCCTTCCTATATGAAATCCTAAACACAACTCTCATCCAAGCAATCCAATGCAAGTACCTCCTCAAATCCATATCTAAGATGCAACTAAGAGTGCAACTACTTTGTATTTTTCAATATAAAAGAATGAAAAATGCAATAAAAGTCATCTAAAACTCTCAGTCTCTGCAGCAAGTATAAAAGACAAGCCCAGCAAGACACCAAGACAAAAAGAGTAATGCACTAATGGCAAAACAAAAAGGAAAAATGACTAAAACTAATTTCAAAGAAAAATCAATGAAAGAGCGGTCTCTGGTCACAAAAAAAGCATCCAACAAACAACCTCAGACCCAAGGAAGACCCAACCACACTCACAACCCACCCAACAACTTCCCACAACATCAAAATCACCAAAAGGGAGGATGTACGTGACTGTATAAAGAACAGTTGCGTATGTACGCGACTTTTAGCCAAAAACCTGAGTGTATACGTGGATTTTGGCCAAAAACCTGCGTGTATACGTGGCTTTTGGCCAAAAATCCGCGTGTATATGTGACTTTTGGCCAAAAACCTGCATATACAGAGAAGGCAGTGGTAAAAAGCGGGCCAAGGGTCAAACCAATAAAGGGGAGTGTCAATGGATGAACATACTATAACATGCAACACAGAAACAGGGAGAAACCAAGAGCAAGTCAATAATATCAATCCCATTGTGCCGATAAAAACCCCCAAATAAAAACAAGGAACATCCCCAGCGGAGTCGCCAATTCTGTTACGGAGAGAAATTCCTATGGCTTGGGGTACCACAACAGACAGCTTTGATTCCAGAAATCAAACTTTCCCAATATGCAATAGAAAGAAAATGTCTAACACTAAAGGATCAGACCTCGTACCTTATTCCAGACGGTTGAAGTAGATCCCCATTGAGCTTTTCAATCTTCAGCTTGAATTGATATAATACTTCCTCAACAACAAGTAAACAATACAAGCATACTATATATCATGGTGTTAGATCTATTCTAGCATATATAATCAATAATGTAAAAGCATTTGACATATTCCAATGGACACAATATTCAATCAAATACACATCATTGGACAGGAAAAGATAGTTCTTATTAATATAAATCAGAGATTACATGATAGATACAACCTCTGACGGCACGTCTGCGAACCGGAGAAACTGAATACTCCACTTGGGCCTCCACCACCTCAATCCTCCATCTCATGATAGCAAGCTCACTAGAAAAAGGAAAGCTTGGGAAGAACACAACAGTGCTCCAAAGGGACAAAGGGATGCAGACTCAAGCATAAATTCTGGTAACAATGGACTATAGTTTCGTTGCTTTCAATCTCTCTATATGCCTTCAATGTACCAAGGGGTTCCTTATATAGCTTCACAAGGGATAATGAAGGGTCAAATCCGAGCGATCTCAAGGCATATGGAAGGCCAGGAGTCAAATGAGTCGGATCCATGTCAAGGAAAACTCCAAAACGATTTGGACTATGCACACATCCCGATGTACGCGGTTATAGGATTCAAACCCGTGTATATACGCGGTTATCGGGGAAAAATCCGCGTATAGCATATTTTATATAGTTTTTAGGGATGATCAAGGAAACATCAAAGGATAAAATATGGTCCATGGGGTCTAAAGAGTCTGCAGCGGGACAGGGGAAGGCCATACAAAGTGTGATTCACCTGGAGTGGTGAAATCCGCTATAACAGAAGGTAGCACCATTGACATGAAGAGAACCTCAAGTTGTCACTTCAGTTTGGGATCTGGCATGGTCTCCTATTTCAGCAGAAATAAATCATGTGTGGCACTGAGTATATCCAAGGAATATTATGTTTTTTCTTGCTCGACTAGTTATGAGGGAGTGTGGATATGAAAGCTACTGCCTGAATTGTTTGATCTCCAGTTGTATGTGAATTTTATCTTCTGCGACAATCGTAGTTGCATGAAGCTGTCAAAAAATCCTATGTTCCATGACAAGTCAAGGCACATCAAGATCAAGTTCCACTATGTCATGGATATTCTTCAGAGAGGAGCAATGAAGCTCCAATACATGGAAATGGAGGATCAGATAGCCGATGTGTTGACCAATCCTCTTAAGACAATGAAGTTTGAGTACTTTAGAGTAATACTTGGTGTGATCCAGATTGATATTCCTCGAAAGAGGGAGTGACGTGTTCTAGCATAGTTAGAGAGAGAGGTTGTATAAACATAAAATCATGGCGAAGCTCGTAGGTTTCTCACATGCAATTAGTCTTGTAGGTTTTCCTTTGATATAATCATTCCTAGCAACGATCATAGGTTATCCTTGGATGTAATCGGTCCCAATATGTTATGGAAGCATAATATCTCACACGGGAAATGAGACAGGTTGTCTGAGTGGGAAAAAAATACTGCAACGGGATGCTCAGACGTAGTCATTCGTGTATGTTTTCCTCATATGTAATCAGTCCTGGTGAAGCTTGTAGTCTATTCTTGGATGTAACCAGTCCTGTGACAGGTTATCTGAATGTAAAAATGAGACTATGATGTGGTATGCAGGTTATTTAGATGTAATATTCCCCATGGTTTTTCTGAGTGTAAAAATGAAACCTAGCGTGGTACGCAGGTTACTCACATGTAATACGCCTCAAAGTTCATCTAAACGAAAAATATCCTGGATGCAGTTTGTTCAAATGTAATCCCTTGAGGTTGACATAAAACATAAAATATCCTGATATATCAGCTTTTTAAGTCATAATCATTCCTTAACATATATATTCATATATGTGTGTTCCCATGTTGAGATGATAAGGTCACAAAGCATGAGAGGTGCACATAGGTGATTCTCTGATAGAACGCATTTCGACCATGTATGGTTTGTTTGTTTTGTTTTGTTTTGTCTTATGCAAGGCAAAAGAGATGAGTAGGATATGATGATAAGAAGGTAAAATATGTAGATATTACTGTGGAAATGTAAAGAAGGCATTGGACAATTTCTACGTGATGGATTCCTCGAGATATGATCAATACCTGGAAGAGAAATATGCCTACATCCAGCATGAAAAATGGATGGATCTATAGAAAATTTTGATGACAGATAATATGGTATGATGATAAAATAATAAGGTGACAATGGAAGAAACTATGATGATGACTTTGCGATGAATACCTGACCAGATGTGTTGATGACTATCAAGAGAGAGAATACCTTCCTAGTTAAGAGGGAGTGTTGATGTATTTGTAACTTTGGAAGATATTTTGATGTATATTATCATTATATGTCATTGTAACCTAATTCAGGATGTGTCTTACCCCCTTGCATGATGTCTTAATTGTATCTAGACCTTGAGCTACAACCTCCATTGTAAGTTGGGGCAATAGTCCCCAATGTAACATCATGTAATGTGTATTTCGAGCCTCTCTAGGAGAGGTGGGTCCCAGTATTATGTTTGGTCAGTGACTTGAAAGGGTATTAATAGGTAGGTTCTCTCCCTCATTTTGTTTACTAATTTTCCTCATTCTTGTGACCCAAGTTTAGGTTTTCCTTGTGTGCAACAAAACAACCAAAGACATCGTCCTGATAGAGCAAGTTGAGTCGACAACACTTGCGATACAAGCGCAGTATCACCTGAGATATCTCAATGGGTAACTTCCAGAACCATGTTTCCATAGTTAGACGATGGATTACAGTCCCCTAGAACATAAAAAATGTGCTCCACAGAATCGGAGGGTTGGAGTCCTTTGATTAACTTGACAGTAGAACAACCATGCGACACAGATTATTCCATAACAACTTAACAGTAAACAAACGTGAAAAAATACAAAATTCCTCAACAATGCTGGTCATTCAATCATTCAACTTCTTCCACCAATATTGCAACATTCACATAAGCAATAATTATAAACAATACAAAATAACCCACAAACATTCAACATGCATATTCAAGCAATACAAGATGTAACGTGGAAACCCAACTGAGGAAAACCACAATGGTACTCTTCATTTGGCATGACAAATATATTTCAGTCTGCAAATTTACTGCAGACTATATGAGATATGTCTTTTTTGATCACATACTCTTTCTAGCTCTCATGCTCTCTGGTTTCATTATGCTCTTCTTCTAACTACTCCTACTGATCCGCACACAACCTAGATGGAATATTCTAACCAATCTCTGTGCACTTAGCTGCATAATGACTCATACTATTCGGAAAATCTTCTGCAAAGTGGGTTCCATTGGCATGAATTACATATATTCCTTCATATGTGCAACGTCTACCATATTACACCAACTCCAGGACCCATGATCTTCCCGACCTGTCGCTTTCTATCCATTACTGTTATGGATGACTGTATATTATCTTTTTCTAGCCATTACTTTTATGCACTACTCCTCGCCACAAATTTCTCTATTGTTTGCTTACTTTCCTTCCTTTGCATTGTGTGCTTGATTTTCCTTCATGCACTTGCAGTTCCCTTTCCTCCTTGTGAATATTTGTTCCTAAATATTCTACACTTTATTGCTGCTACTCTTTCCTATCCCAACAAGCCCCCAACACTCACATGTGGCTCATCCAGAGTCACTAAGAAACTTTATGGTTCCTCCACTTCCTACTCCTTGGTGCCGACCTTATCCATAAATTGTTGGAGAATTCCTTTTACTTGGACAATTTCCTATCGGACCTCTTCTTCTTGTTTTTCCAATTGTTCTACACGACCGGAACCAATATGTTCTAAGATATTGATGATTGCATCCTCATTCCATTTGTGTAAACGAATTGATTCCAACCATCGTGTGAAATAGTCCATAGTTGTAAGGATATACTGATGTTACAACAAAGGGTTTGGGTTAATATCTCTAATAATATCTATACCCCACTGCTCAAACAGTTATGATATGATAACAGGTTGTAATGGTCCCACTACTTTCGGCAATCTGCTACCACTCCTTTTCCATACATCACACTTTCTGGCATAAGAATGGGAGTCCTTGAAGAGAGTTGGCCAGTAGTACCAAGGTCTGAGTATCTTATGAGTCGTGGTGTCCCCAGAAAAATGTCCTCCTACAGGTTCATCATGAAATTGTTTGACCACATTATATGCATCTTCTTTCTCTAGACATCTAAGAAAAACTCCATCATATTTTTTTCTAAAAGTACTCAATAAATTATATGATAAGAAGTTTACTTAAATCAAAGTGACCTTCTCTACTTGGAGTTCCAATGTTTTGGCAGATATCCCTGCTAGAGATAATGCACCAAATCCTTGTACAAATCTTCGGGAGTAGTGAAAATGGGACATACTTCAATTCAGTTCAATTCAACTTCATTTTCCCAATCATGGTATTCATTGGTGTGATTCTCTGTGAGAAATTTGCACAACCATTGACCTTTAATAATGGTTGCTGGTTTAAATTATAAATCATATTCCTATCATGCGGTCACCCAATATCCTCTTCACTCACCCAATTTCTTCTGCACGAACAAATACCTGACATCTGAATGAGGTACCATGACTTTCGTTATGTTCTTCAAAATATATGGCCTGAATTGTTTTACCGCCTGGAACATTTCATATGATTGTTTATCTATGGATGGGTAATTCAATTCATCCCCTTGTAACCTAGTCCTCATAAATGTTGATGTAATTGTAACTTCGGAATGTATTCACTTGTATATCTTATGTATTGTAACCAGATGTTTATTCCAGAAAGTATTTGTAATGTAATTGAGTCATGTCATACCCCGATGTTCCCATCGAGAGATTAAATAATGTAAACAAGTCATGTAAAGTCATTGTGGGTAACCCTCCTATTGTTCAAGGGTTAAATTCCCCAAAGTTGTAGGGCCCTAGGGTTATTAGAATATCCTAGAGAAGTTGACCCTAGGTGAGTTATTGTAATTCGGTGCAATAGTCCCCACCATTGTGTTAAGGTTAACCCTCCTTGTTGATCGGAGGGGAAAAGTCCCCACAGTTGTTGGGCACTAGAATTATTAGACTCTCCTAGAGATTTTGGCTCTAGTAAAGTAATTGTTAAGTTAGGATGACATGATGGAGTGGACATTAGGTGAATGAAAGAATATAAATTAAGAGTGAGCCTCTCTATTTATCACACACACACTCACTCACTGGTGCTTATGAGTGAGAGAGACGTTGATGGGACAAGAGGGAGACTACTGTTGTCGAGAGATCATCTTACCATTTTGGGGTTTTAATTTTGGTGCTGATTCTATCTCTAAGGATGTTTTGGGGTTTTCTCCCTTATGGTTTCTCCGAGGAAAATATTTGTGTCTATTGTCTCTTGTGTTTGATTGTTGTGCTTGTTATTCTCTCAGTTAAAGATCCTAATATAATGCTAGCTTGAATGATAAAAAAATATAACATGGTATCAGAGCTAACCTGATAAGAAGAAATTGTGTAACTGTAGAAGCTAGGGATTGTTAATTTTTGGGTCTCTCTCCACAATCCATCAGCGAAAGTATGCTAAGCTGACTCTCCATTGAAGGGCACATCTTTCTGTCGAAGCAGAATTTGATTCTAGGCATTTTCAGTTTTTGGTGCGGGAAATTAGGGATATTTATGAAAGAATAATTTTTTAGGGAGCCCAGCATAGAATTTATCTCCTCATCAAAATCAAAGTTTAGATACCTGGGTCGAGATTTTTGGTTGGGTATAACTCCAGGAAAGTCAAACGCTAGTTTGAACCCAAGCTGGAAAAACCCTAAATACTAAAACCGATAAGTTTTGGTAAATTCACTATATCTTGGAATTGAATAAGTCTCAATGGCCTAAACTTTCATAGGTAAAAGATAAAATCCTGATGTACACTGTATCCACTTTTTAGCCTCAGATTCACTATATTCCAGGATATATGATTCCTTCAATTTAGGGTTCCAGCCTCTTCCAGGATTCATCCCTAAACAGGACACCTGGGTAGAATTGCTATATCTGGGGCTACAAAGGTAAAAATGAAATTTCTCAAGATGTTCCAGAAAGGGAACAGACTTTAATTTCTATGGTAGATGTTTCAGACCCAAAAGATGAAACAATGACACATGGAAGTCCATACAACTTTGCTATGCTGAACACTCCTGAAACAGGTCACCTTGGGAAAACAATCATAAGTACCAATTGGTGAAACCAATTCTAATGAAACCTATGGTGTTGGAATAAGGATAGGTGAGGCTAAATCAGTGTAAAGTTTTAGATACAGAGGATAATTAATTTCATAGATACTATAGAAACAATATCAAGAATTTCTACAAAAGAAATTGGTAAACTAGGGCTCCTTGTTCCGAGAGATTCCCTCCACTGTTTTCAGAAAAGGAGTACATTGAACAGCTCACCTTGAACAGGTCTATCTTTCTAGCCAATAATATCTAAAAGATTCCAATTTTTGAATATTAGGGTTTCTATGACAAACCCTAGATCAGCCAGCTCTGGAACCAGGACGAACACCTCAAATCAGTAAGATCTAATCTTTTGCTATTTTCATTTGAGGTTCTCATTTCAAAGTGATGTATCACATCAGATTGATGATAAGATTGCTGAAGTTGACAACTTCCAATATTGGAAGTATATGATCTCTCTGAAGAAAATGAATTGGACACCTACATGAGTAGAGAGGTTTTAGCTCCATAGGGAGATGAGGCTCAAAGCCTTACACAAGAAGAACTTGGTCAAGGCCAAGAAGATCATTGCTAATTCAATCATGGATGACCTTATACCACAAGTGTCTTCCCTAAAGAAACCGAAAGATATTTTTGATTCCTTGACCAAGCTATTTGAAGGGAAGAACATAAATCAGAATATTACTTTGAGAAAATAGTTGAAGAATGTGAAGATCCAGAATGCAGAGACCATACAGTCATACTTTATGAGGGTCTCTCAAATAAAAGAACAACTTGTAGTAGTAGAAGAAGAAGTGGAGAATGTGAAAGTGGTGATAGCCACCTTGAATGGCCTCCCACAGCATGGGATTCATTCATGTGAGGAATGTGTGTCAGAAGGAAGTGGTTACTTTCAATAGACTCTAGGAAGAGCACACACAAGAAGAAGCTCGACTCATAATAAGAGAAAATAATATGGGAAGATCAAGCTCTGACCATCCAAAGAAGATCCATCAAGAGATGAGGAATATGAAGAACTCAACTCTTGAAGAACCTCTCATCCATCTTAGCATTTGGATAAGAAACAATGCTATTATGAATGAAGAAGATAATGAAGTTGAAGGCTTAAGAAGGAGTATACCCATGAAACAAATAAATATAAGTATTCAATTGTCATTTCATGATGTTGTTTTGTTATTCATTTGTTTATATTCATTTGATGTATTATGCATGATAGAATGTTTTCATTAATGGCAGTATACTACTAATATGCGTGTGATGGGTAAGTAGCTCATGGCGCTATACAACTCTCCATTACTACTTATATAGAATGAAAACTCTTTGCTGACATATTGGATTAGTGCACAATCTCAATGTTGTCCTGGTAGAGATGGAAGGCATCTAGAAAAGTTTTGTGAGATATGGATGAATGTTGTATTGGATAAAATAGTTGCATGATCATATATTTATGCATAAGAATTTTCCATTATGAATATGCCTTATGAAATGTTTCTAACCATACAACTAATGCATTTTACTTGTAGGAAATATCACGTAAAATTGCCTACAAGCAAAAAAGGATGATACTTGTTTCAAAGAACAAGTGATGACAGTTCAAGAGGAAGAATAATATGATGAATGCAACAACATCATTGATGCAGAACCTTCCAGCTATGAAGAAGTAACCAAGAAGAAAGGGAATACCAATTCAAGAAGAATGATGTCTAGGATGCAATGTCGATACGTGAAGGGAAGTTCGTAGTTCCATCATGCAGTAGATGGAAACATCATGGGATACAAGGCAAGATTCATAGCATGAGGCTTCTCATGAAAAGAAGGCATAGAATACAAAGAGACATTTGTAGTCAGTGGGAGTTGAGACACATGACAAGAAGAATCATGTGTGAAAATGAAAGAATGCCTTGTACAAGCTCAGAAGATGTTATACCCAAATCATGTCAACATCATCTTATCAGACCCTTAACTTCCATGTTTGCCCTTAATCCTAACACTTAGAGTGGAAACTTGCTCTGTTTATCAATTCTACTTGAAAAAACCTAGCACCATGCTTTCCTTGTGGCCAATGAGCTATACCTTGCTCAGCACTACCTGTATCCTATTTTCAAGTAGTGATGCCACCACTAATGGTATTTGGTCCAAAATTTGTTCTCATCTAAACTGCGTTGTCATAAGGGAAGAAAAACGGTGCCCTGGGTAAAATGGGAAAAAGAGAAGTTTCTTGAGGCTTCTAGATCACAAGGCTCATGTCCTCCCTTATCCCTATTATTATGGGTTAGATTGAGCTCAAGATCCCCCATGGTAGGATATTGGAGCCACCTCACCCATAATTCTCTCAACCATCTCTATCCATTGAGCCTTATAAGTACAAGCTCATGTCCATAGTTGAGGGGGAGAACTATAGAGGTATTGTTATGCTGTTGGATTGACCACTTAGTCCAATTCATTGGAGATCATAGAGAGAAAATTTGGAGATTATGGGGATGAATTGTTTGTCTCGTCGAGGGGCTTGTTGACACTAAAGCAACGATTGTAAGCTTCTCCATAAATTCTTAATGCAAAGCTTATTTTTGTCCCACATTACTGTTGTTTTGATTTCACATGTACATGTTGTTAGATTCCTTAGCCACTAACATGGATAAGTAGATGATTTTTTGGTAGCTTTGATGTGTTTGAATGTTTGATCTATTTGCAGGTACACAGGTTCACAATCGAAGCAGTATTCCGGGTGTCTACAACATTCAGGGAAGGTATTCATTCTTTGTCTTTCACTCATTTGTTTTGGATCTGAACCATTCAGACCAGAGGAACAGCTTCTGTCTGTAGAAGGTGCAATATTGCTGGCTACAAATTTGGTGACTCTGCTAGGGAACAGTGCAAATATCAGTTGATCTGATCTTCCTCAGTTCTTGAACTCTTGTTTGAATCCAGGCTCCATCTCCAACTCTCTTCAATCAGATCTGCGATCTGACTTACTGAATTTTGGTTTGAAACTTTTAGATCTGCTCATATCTAAACTATTTCAACTTTTTATGCTCTTTTTTACTGTCAATCCATCAATTGTTTCCTTGATCTGATCAATTTCTAACTTGATTTTTCATTCTCCTTGTGTTTTGGATCTATTTAGGGAACCGCACATGTGTTGTTGGTGAGAAGTGGTGCCAGCACTTGAACTTTGTTAGCCATAAGCGGTGCCACTTCCTGAGTCCCGTTATCCAAAAGTGGTGCTCGTCTAGAACCGCTCTATCAAGACCCCTCTAGCACGGTGCCAGGTAGGCCTTGTTCCAAGACTATCTTTTTCTCATTTTTTGCAAAAAAATGAGCCTTTTTTCTTTCAGCCCTGCAATTTCAGGATTGTGTGTTAGAATCTAAATGCTCATGGTTGTATATGTTGTGGTAAAAGATTGGTTTGATTGAAGGATTCAAAAGCTAGACTATGCTTGTTGATTATTCATTTCCTTCCGTGCTTGTTAGTTGTGATTGTGAAAGGAATTCTTTTTTGAAATCTTAGGTTTTAGTGATCTCTCTTTTCATTTCTATTATAAATACTGAAAGAAAAACCATTTGATTAGCATCTTGATTTCATTTTTTGTTTCCATAGAAGACTTCTTTTTTCTTGTTAAAAAGAATTTTTTTTTACTGAGATTAGGTCATTATCATTATTTAGCATAAGAAATTGGATCTCTGATTAGCCTCACAAGCTTTCAGGTTCTCTGTGTTCTTTTGTGTCTTTTGCATTAGTACTATCTCATCAAAATAAAAAAATAGTGTAGTTTTAAGTTATATCTATCTATGTTGTAAGAAAAATAAAAAAATAGAGTGCATATGCACGTAGTGTGCTTCTTGGTTTTCTTTTAGGAAAAGAGGCTCTTCCTCTTTTGATTGCTTTCAGAAAAGGAAAATGAGTGTGGAATGTGTTGCCTGGCTTTGATTTTGATTTTTTCAAGATAGTTGTTTGGGAATTTTTCGTTTTAAAACAAAAAGAAAATACTCGCTTTCCCTCCCGTAGGTAGGCATACCATGAACGGTAAAGTGAAATATTTTCATATGCATACTGCATGGTTTTACTTTTTCTGTCAAAATTCCATCCATTCACCTAACCGTCCACTTTAAAATTAATGGTAGCTATAGGTTAAAATTTACATAGAAATTTGAGTGATAGGCTAGAGACGTGTTTGGGCATCGTTAAGCATAGGAGCTATCGTTACTCATCCGCATTACATACTGGGAATCTCACGGTTCTTCTACATACCGTCAGTATATCGAACAACCTTTCACGTACCCTTAAGGTATATAGAAAGGCACTTCATGTACTCGATTGTATATCGGAAGGCCCCTTGTGGATGGTTATGCATTAGACAACACTACTACCGATTTGAGCTCCCACGTACCTTGCGTATATCGGGAGACCCCACTAGGATACCTTATCTATCTGAGAAAATCCCTTTGGTCGTCTTGCTTGGAGCCATACACTGAAAACAACATTTGGGGAGATTACTACGCATGTACCCTTGAGGTATATCACAAGTGGCACCTTCTTGACAATTTTGGTGAGAGACCTGACTATTTGAACTCCTCCTATCATTTAAGTTTGCCTGTTTGGCCTATAGCTTGAGTAGGGAAATTTTTGGTGTGTTTTCTAATTTTTGAGACCCTAGTTTAGATAGGAGATATACAAACTGGCTGAGTTAAGATAGTCCAAAAGATTATAAGGCTTACCACCTAATTTTATTCCTATTTCAGGAGAAAATCCTATGGAAGCTATCGACTAAGGAGCTGCTACCAACCCCCAAGTGGGAGAGAATGTGGTTGCAGAAAGTGGAGAACCATATCCTTCACACTCACCTCCCTTGGTCCAACAACCTTCTCGGGGTAATACTTTGTTCCATTCTCCCATAGAAGGTCATGTTGATGATACTACCCTTCCAGATTATGGTCCCAATGCTCCATTTTGGATACTTCTATAGGACAAGCCATTGTTTCGTTTGGCACCCGTTTAAAAAATTCTGAAGAAGTTTAGTAGATGAGGAAGAATTTAGAAAATACTAGGTATCTATTCTCCATGCACAAGAGATTGAATATAACATATTGGGCACACCACCATCACATTCCGCAACCGTTCCTATGGGATATTATTCACTTGTCAATTCTATGAGACCCATTGAACCAATTATAGATCGCACAGTGACTCCACATAATCCAGGTAAAACTTCCAACCCCACCGCCTCCCATATTATGTTTGTTCCCAATCCTCCCAGGTATTTCGTACCTGGGGCTCAACATTCAATTCCTGTTTCATCATTACTTTCTAGTGTCGGGGATAACCCCCGGCACGACCTACGTTATTTGTCACCCGAATTGTACATTGTCAAGGACAGACCTCTAGTATAGAGAAATCTATAGTTTATGTCCCTCCTATCCACACAAATGTGGTTAACCCCCCATCCAGTTTAGGTCAGCCCTTGGGGGCACAACCTATAAACAATCAAACCTCTTGGGGGTATGGTTATACATCAAATCAAGTACCTGTAGGAAACATTGATTATCCACCCAACCCTACAGGAATTCCTTATGCTAGAATTCCATATCCTAGTAATAATTTCATGCCATGGGGGTAACCTAACAGGTCCTACATGCCATATATGGGAGGGATACCTATACATACAGTGGGAGGTGCCGAAGGACCACCTTATGGAGGTACTCCCCTTGGGGGGCCTAATGGTCCTGGAGGGCCTGGTGGCTTTCCTCCTTATGGTCCTAATGGTCCTGGTGGTCCTGGGGGGCTTGGTGGCTTCCCTCCTAATGGCCCTGGAGGGTCTAGCATCCCTCCTACTAGTGGTTCTAGAGGCTCCATAGGTTTACCTCCTAGGGTCCCGGAGGGTCTGGTGGTCCGCTCCCTAGTGGTCTAGCTGGTCCTGGTGGTCCCAATGGTCCCAGTGGTCTCAGAGGCCTTGCGGGTCCTCTTCTTGGAGGCCCCGGTGGTCCTAACGGTCCTAATCCAGGAAATAAACCCCCATGCGGGTGGATATTCTGGTAGTTCTTCATCACAACAACCTATCTATCAGTCTACTTATGGTCATACTAGTACTTATATGCCATATCAATATTACAAGTATTTGTAACCTAATCGTCAGTTACATTCCATTTTTGATGTTCTTAAAACTTCGTTATGGATGATTCCATTCATTTAAGACTCTTTCAGTGAACTTTGATCGGGACATCCACGAAATGGTACATTGAACTCTTGTAACATTCATTTGTGGATTTTGGCTCATTGGCAACTATATTTCTTACGCACTTTCAGCTTCCCATCTGTTATGAAATAGGCACTAACATCTTAACTTCTTTGAGACATAACACCTCCACCAATATATCCGATCATATCCATGAGTGAAGAAGGAGAAGAAGACTTATTAAGGCTCCTATCCTGGATCAGTTATTAACTGATTGGTTTACTAAATCTTTGTTGCCTCTGATTGCTCGAGATGTGGCTATGGGCAGTGCCATTACTGAAGAGTAAGCCATTAGTCGATCCTGATATATGGACTTGGTCTATTCCTAGTATGGAACTTTGTCTGACTTGATCCCTCAAGCTCCTCTCCTAAGCACCGATCCTACAAAGCCACTAGCAGAAGTCCTTGTTGATGGGATTGTTGGTTCAATCTAGTCCCTGTCAGTGAAAAAACCTGCCAAGAAACCCCAGGCTGCCACCCCTACTCCTTCAACTCCAAAGGTTTCCACTGAGGTCAATTCTATTTAGAGTATTCAAACCCCCGGAAACAATAAAAATAAAGGTAAAAATAAAAACAAAAAACCTGGAAACCAATAGGAGAATCCAAAACCAACCACCAACGATAATGATAAAGGGAAAAGAAAAGCAAAATATGCATGTCTTCTATGTGGAGGTGACCATTTCACAAAAGAGTGTACCCGTCAGGACAAAATCACCCAATTTTTGAAAACTAATCCTGCACCTGCAGTTCTCACAAATCCTTTTCCCTCTCAACAACAACTGATTGACCACATGTGTAATCAGGGGAACTCTAGTTCTTTAGCGAAAATTTGCATGATGTCCTAGGATACTATTAGTTTGCAAACTCGAAGTCAGAGTTACAAAAAACTTGCAGACAAGAAAGAAGACAATTCTTCTTCAGGAAAAGCTCCCTCCACTGGTTCTCCCGACTCCTCGTCTACTGTCCCCCTAACCATCAAGAAGCCTACTCTTGACATGGTTTTGCATCCACCCAAGAGTACTCTTAGGAAGGTTGTTTTTAACCCTAACACCCAAGCTGCTCCATTTTATAATGTAGTTGAATATCTCGATCAGGAACCATGTGCAATGTCTACCTTGGAAGTGCTCCAAAGTTGTCCTACACAACGCAAAAACATGTTAACTGCATTAGGAGCTTTAGAACTAGACAATACCAATTTGATTCATTTCAATGTTGAGAAATATAAGTCTATACTACCTCACAAACTTACTTTCCAAATCATCATGAAATTAGTCGGAAAGAAGGTCTTTAGAACTGTCTTAGACAAAGGAGCTTCAACTTCGGTTTTGTCCCTGTCTTGTTGGAAAGCTATTGGCTCTCTCAAGCTTGTAACATCACCTATGACTCTGAAATAATTTCATGGATGAGGTTTCCACCCCCATGGTCTCATATCATCCCTTGCAGTCGATCTTGGGGGAAAAAATGTTTCTATTCAAGTAGAAGTAGTAAACGCCCCATTAGGTTACAACCTCCTTCTAGGAAGAAATTGGTTTTACACCATGACTGTTGTCACTTTGACGGTTTTTCAAATAGTCCAATTTCCACATCTAGGGAGAATCTGTTGGAGACATTTACCATCATACACACTCTTTCGGTCAAATTGGCCTAGTTAAACCACTATCCTAAGTTTAATTGACATCAGTGGAGCATTAATTACCATCATCCCAGTCATCCTCACGCCTACCTATAGTCAAGGAGGCTAACTTAGCCTTTCCTACAGTCAAGGAGGCTAATTGGAGCACTCCAAGGGTGATCTGGTTGACATTCATGCACCTAATTGCTGACTGGGGGTTACTTTCAGTTCAACCAATCAGTTACAATCAGTTAAGGTGCCTCCATGCATTAAATATATTATTTAATCATTATTTATTGATTATTTTATTATTATTTAATGAACTGGAGTGAACTA
>LPNX010731656.1:23397-54358 GCA_001517045.1 Pseudotsuga menziesii | reverse complement strand
CTAAGTTTAATTGACATCAGTGGAGCATTAATTACCATCATCCCAGTCATCCTCACGCCTACCTATAGTCAAGGAGGCTAACTTAGCCTTTCCTACAGTTAAGGAGGCTAACTGGAGCACTCCAAGGGTGATCTGGTTGACATTCATGCACCTAATTGCTGACTGGGGGTTACTTTCAGTTCAACCAATCAGTTACAATCAGTTAAGGCACCGCCATGCATTAAATATATTATTTAATCATTATTTATTGATTATTTTATTATTATTTAATGAACTAGAGTGAACTAGGAGTGAACTAGGCGCTTTCACCAACTTCTGATGGTCAGTTCAGCTTCAGTTAACCTCATCAAGGTTTATTGGAGTCATGCAGTACTAGCACTTGAAGGTTGGTTTCTATGACATGTGTTTGATCTCCTTCAGTTGAGATTAAGTCATTTATTGCACTCCAACTTCAGTTAGGATTGGTGAGTCAATTAAGGTTTTTTGTCAAGTGGTTAACTGAGTGGTATTGCATGGCAAAGAGTCAGTTAAGCTAGACTCATGCATGGGAATTCGAATTGTCCCTTAGTTATTCGAATTCTTCATTGAGTTAAGCTATGGCTCATGCATGGAATTGTAATCCTTTATTGTTTATATAATATACAGAGAGGAAACTTATTTAGTTCCTTAAAATTTCCAATTCATGTGTAATTGTTAATAATTCTTTGATGAGATTGAATCTTAGTTCCTAGATCATGTGCAAGAATTAATAGAATCATCACCATTGACTAGCTCGATTTATGTACATCGGATGTTACTACCTCTACGGCTAATAACATCCCTATGTTAGGCTAGTCCCCTCCTCGTTACCAGTTAATTGGGGTAGGCATGTTGAAGGATTCATCCCTTATGGGTATTTTTCTGTCCACTCCTACAAACATAGACACTACGACAGTAAATATGATTGCATCATTTGATTATGATACAAAGGGAAAAAAAATTGTTGAGTCCACCTTGTTGAGTCCGCATGAAGAAATGTACAACATCATTCAAAATATTCCCGATGATCACACTGATGAACTTCATCTGGTGACTTCGGACCCTTACCTCCTGCCCTACTGGTTAGAACCATCTCTTCCTATTTGGATTATCTCTCTGGGACATTTCCTTCCGACGAGTCCATTATGGAGATCATGAGTACAAATAAGCCTATATGGGAGGATCACCATCATATATCCTTGTTCCTCCCCAACACCAGTTCGATAGACCATGAATTTCCATCCTTGTTTTCCATTAATATTGTCAACACACCTCAAAATCCTATATTGTTGCAAGACACAGATTCTGAAGGAAACCTATGCAGCATTGCTAAAAAAAATTCGATTGACATATCAGCCAAGCTTGGTACCATCGAGCATGTTCATGTTGGGAAGAATTTCTCGACAGAATAATCTGAAGCATACAAGGCACTTTTCAAAGAATTCTGCAAATTTTTTACCTGATCCTATGAAGAAATGTCGGGGATAGACCCATCCAATTTGGTCCACGAAATTAAAACCTATCCCACTGTTAAACCTGTCAGGTAAAATCTAAGGCAAGTCCATCCACAAAAGGCCACAACTATTAAAGCTGAGATAGATAAACTTTTCAAAGCTGGGTTTATTTATCCCGTAGCCCTGATGGAATGGGTATCGAACGTTGTCCCTGTCAATAAAAGGTAGGGCACCATTAAAGTCTGTATCGATTTTAGATATTTGAACAAATATTGTCCTAAAGACAACTTTTCCTACTCCACATATCGACCATATTATCGACAACTCTGCCGAAAATGTCATCTTCTCATTCATGGATGGCTTTTCTGGTTATAATCAGATTGAGATTTTACCCACCGATCAGCACAAGACGATATTCATTTTCCCATGGGGAACCTTTGCATATCGGAAGTTACCATTTGGATTAAAAAATGATGGATCCACTTTCCAACATGCTATGTCCTATGTGTTTCATGATATAAAACATATTGTTGAACTGTACCTTAACGACCCCCCTGCTCATTCATAGCGACATGAGGACCACCCTGGTCATCTTAGAGACATTTTCCTGACATGTCGTCATTATAATATACGACTCAGTCCTCATAAATGTGTTTTATGCGTTGAGATGGGACACCTGTTAGGTTTTGTGGTCTCTAAGGATGGCATCCAGATAGATCCATTGAAAATTGCTGCCATTTTATCTCTACCATCCCCAACCAACCTTCTAGAACTCCAAAGTTTGCAAGGGAAGGCAAAATTTCTCCACCATTTTGTGTGCAATTTTGCAAAGAAAACCCATAGTTATATGCGTATCCTTAAGAAGGACACTCCGTTCTATTGGGATGACCAAGCCCAACGAGCCTTTGATAATGTTATACATGCTCTGAATCATTCACCCATAATACACCCCCCATATTATTCAAAGGATTTTCTCTTATATATTGTTGCCTCCACTACTACCATCGCTATGGTTTTTGTGCAGGAAAATATTGACGATCAGGAGCACATGATTTACTATGCTAGTAAGAATCTTATGGATTTCAAAACTTGATATTCATGCATGGATAAATTAGCATTGGCCACGGTCATTGCTTTTCAAAACTTTTGTCACTACATTTTTCTCCGCACAATGACTGTATTGGCAGACCAAAACCCTATGTATTACATCTTGACTTGTCAGGTGCTTGGGGGAAGTACTCCTGATGGATAGTCATACTACAAGAGTTTGATCTAGAATTTTCCAAAGCCACATCAAAAAAATCCTTGGTCTTTTCCAAGATCATGTGTGATCTTCCCTGTGCTTTGATGGAATCTGAGCCTAGTCATTCATTTCCAGATGAATTCCTATTCTTGATAAGCACTACTGACCCATGGTATGAAGATTTTCTCATTTATCTCCAAATACAAATATTTCAGCCAAATCTATCTCATGACGATTGCTTCCATATCCATCACCATGTGAAATACTACCTCATCTTGAATGACACCTTGTATAGACATGGGATTGATTCCGTTCTCCAGCAATGCCTCACCCATGACGAAGCTGAAAAAGTGTTGAATGATTGCCACTCTGTAGCATGTGGTGGTCATTTATTTGGGATGGCTAAAACCCAGAAAATCCTTCGTGCTGGTTATTTCTGGCCTTCAGTCTTTAAAGACTGTCATGAGGCTATCAAGAAACTCCCACCCTGTCAACATTTTTATCCGAAAAAGCACACTCATCCTGCTCTGCTACACCCCATCATTTTCGTTGGCCCATTTTCGAAATGGGAGTTTGATTATATGCATTATAATCCTACCTCAACCGAGGGGCATGGTTACATCATCGTAGCCATTGACTATTTTACAAAGTGGGCTAAGGCCATGCCTACATATGTGGAAGACGGTAAGACTACCACTCTCTTCTTGTTCAATCATGTGATAGCTAGATTCGGAGTCCCGCGGTCCATAGTTACTGATGATAGATCACATTTCCGTAATCAAATGATGGAGGAACTAAGTGCCAAGCTAGGTTTTTTCCATGAAAACTCTACACCATACTATCTGCAAGCTAATGGTCAGGTACAGGCCATTAAAAAAGTTTTGAAAATAATGCGTTGTCGGATGGTTGGAGACCATAAATCCAACTGGAACCATATCATTTTCTCCGCTCTCTGGGTTTACAGGACTTTGGTGAAAATAGATACTAGTTTCACACCTTTCTAGCTTGTATATGGACTTGAAGCTATCTTACCGATTCAATGTCAGATTCCATCCTTGAAACTGTCGTCTAACTTCTCCCAGACACTTCTGCAGAGGAAGAGGGATTTTTATACTTGAACAGCCTTGACGAAACTAGGAGAGATGTTGCCTTGGCTAATGAGGCACACAAGAAATGCATCAAGGCGTAGTATGATAAATCTGTCCAACCTCATGGCTTTAACGAGGGTGACCTAGTTTTGACTTACGATCAGAGATATGACAAACTAGGGAAGGGAAAATTTGAATCCATGTCATACGACCCTTTCATTATTTCTAAAGTTTTAGAAATAGGGGCCTACAAGCTCATAAACTACGATGGAATCCCTTTAGGGAAACCTTGCAATGGGTTATACCTAAAGAGATACTATGTCTATATCTCTCTTGGATAGTATATTGTATATATGTATATTGCTTGAATTTCAATGTGCTTAAGTATTTTCAATATGATTTTGAGTTTAAGTGTCCATATCTGTTTATACCATGTTTTGGTCGTGCAGAGCAGATGACTTTCTACGGCTTAAATCTTTCCTCAGCTTCTTGGGTTCTTTATTCCCTATCTTACAATTTGTTTAGTTCAAGAGAGGTTTGTATTGGTCCCACTACCAACAATATCGCCGAGTATTGAGCAGTCATACATCTTCTGACTGAAGCTGCCTCCCAAGATGTTCGCAACTTGGTAGTCTTGATGGACTCTCAACTAGTGGTTTGTCATCTAAACCATGTTTATACCATTAGGAATCCTATGCTTCTCCGTATCTTCTAGAGGGTATGCTTGTTAGAAAGGTCATTTGAAATTATCACCTATAGGCATATCCCTAGGGAACATAATGTAGTTGCTAACTCATTGGCTAATTACATCCTAGACTGGCATATTTCCCATTCATGACATGAAAATCAAACTTGGTTCATTGTAAATAAACTATTAAAGACACATAAAACTCATGTAAAATACATTCACCGTTTTAGACATATAAACACCAGGAAAAAGTCTGTATATATATATATATATATATGACCATGTTTTACAAAAAATAGGTCACATGACCTCATCTAAATCACGTCGACTTTTAGGTAAAAATCACCATACAAAATCTTGAAGATATCATCTTTCAGTAGATACATCATGCACACATCATCTAATGATGCTCGTGGTAACACATCACTGCCTGGGCTACTCTATGTAGCATTCTGCTAAAGTGACCTGCCACTCTCATTGTAGGCCTATGATACCTCAGAGGGAGGTCATCAATGGAAGCATTAGGGATGTCTAGGGTCAACCTCTCTAGGTTTTCCTCTAAATCCCTGGTCACATCGTCACCCTGCAGTACAAAATAGGCTCCTGCTCATCTATCCAATGGGGAGGCTCCCCCAAGCCGTGCTGCTCCGACGTCTGCATGAAAAAATTCAAGTCTCATTACTTAATATAAAAAATATAAAACATAAAAACACTATTTCCATTTTAGAGTATTTTGCTTCTTACCGATGTCACCCCACTGTCCACTAGGTGGGAGTGGTAGATCACGGTCACCACTAAATTTAGTGCTCACATATGCATAATCCTCCACCATAAGGAGCTTATCTCTCAACCATTGAAAGAACAGGTCACCAAACTTTACCTTCCCTCTCCCCTCTACATGCGAGGGTCTTGTTCTCTCAACTCTATAAAGACCACCTGGGGTCTCATCTGTGGAACACAGTTGAAGAAGAAGCAAGCTAGAATGGAACCGAAACAATTTGCTTCAATTCCCCCTATCGACACTTGGTCAGCTGATCCTTGAATATCGTAAGTAGGGATTCCTCCTAGTTAAATACTGTAGGTGCCATGGCCTCTATGAAATAGAGCATATGTGCTTTAGATTCCTGTTGCACTCCTTGGATTCTTGCCACTCTCTGCATGGTAAAAAATACAATTCGTAGAGGTCCATCCATCATTGCTTTTATGGGGATTTTCTTCCCTTATGTCCTTGTCCTAGGAATGCAGTGACAGTCTATCAACTCCTATGTAGTAATGTCCCCTCCGAGGGAACCAGTCAGCAAGATGGGAGCACCCTATCTTGAAAGGCCAGTCAGGAAGTAGATTTCCTCTACCTCAGCTGTCAAAATGTGAGCACCAACCTCGAAATATTGTTGCTCCAGATTCCACATCCAGAGTATATGCTCTAGTAATTGCTTATGCAATACCATACTAGGTGTGCGGAAGAACTTCAAGAGTCCGCAGTCTGTCAATGTGGCTATGCAACCTACATTTCATTTGGCGAAGGCGTCATCACTATCATGCTGTCTCTCTTTCCATATGACCATTTTTGATACACTAGAACCTATCAAAAACAATCACAAGACTTGTTAAAATCATTCTTAATCACCCAAATCAATTGAAATGAGCTAGTTTTTCTTGTGTATCTATTTTTATTTCTCCAAGGTCGGCACCTCTTGTGCCCCATTGAGGACAGGAGGTGGCACTTCTTGTGTGCTATTTTTTTAGCGCGGTTCTAGCGAGGTACCACTTACCCCGCAAGGGATAAGAGCAGTTCCCGCTCCCATGATTTTAGGGCTTTCCATACAAGCCCAAAACACCATTAAAAATCAAAATTGAAGGCATAGAATGAAAGAGCAGGGTCTAGGCTATTACGTGGAACTAACGGTGCTCGAATCCAATAGTGGAAGCTCCTGATATTCAGTGACTAAAAATATGACCAAGAAAATGCTCCAAAGGCTCTCCACTATGGGTAAATAGTAAAATGTTTTTATTTTCACTATTTGCATGACTTTTATACACATTTTTGGGTTTGGCATGCCATAGTTTCGCTTTAAAATCGTTTATTACTCAAAATCTATCAGTCGTAATCCTTTAATGTCAGTTATTGGGGAATTTAACACTTGTTTTTGAGTCATTGTAGGATAGAAGAGTAGTAGCAGTAAAGTTTCAGGAGTTCATTTTTGACTTTTTCGTACTACCATAAAATGGAAAAAGTCTTCGAGCGTTTATTGTGACACTTTGGTCATGCTCTCGAAACTTGGTATGAAAGGTCCGAGTCTGTTTCTAATTCTTTTCAGGCTCGTAAAATCTCTCATTGTGAAAAGAGACCTAATAGAGTCTTCTTTAAACTATTTTCGGGCTCCTTAAATACGAAAATATTTTCAAGTGATCTTGTCTTCTTCAAGCTCTTTAAAGCATTTGAAGAGTCGTCTCTCCAACAGTAGGTTATCTCTTTTTTGGTTCAGATAGACTATTTACGAAAAAGGAACACTCCAACCAATCATGACTGGAAGAGTTCTCTAAGGTATTATTTTATACTTTTTTGGGCCTGGACTAAATCATACGAAAAAGGACCCTTTAGAGTCTTCTTCCGTGGTATTTCAGACTCTCTAAACATGAACAATACTGAGTTCTCTTTCATTGGACTCGTTAAATTAAACATTGAGAGACCCTTTTTTGGGAATGAACCCCTCCTCTCTTAGGTTTGTAAAACATATGAGTTTGGACTTGTCTTCGGACGAGCTATAATGAGTGTTTGTTACCCTCTTTGAACTCATAAAACTGAAAAGAGGAACTCATCAATCATGATGGGGAAAATGGGAAGGGAATCATTTTGCAAATAAATGGTAGTAGTTTGTTGTTACCTTTGAACATGGCATTTGTCTGCATATCATTTCAGTCAATTGGGTATTCAGCTAATCTCCATGACAATCCACTTTCATGAGTCATACCACTCCTTTGAGTTTGTCAAAAGAATGCATTGTCCACTATTACACTGTGTGTTTGTCTGGTTTAGTCATGGTACCAAGTCTCTTATCATGCTACCTAATGTTCAAAGGAAAGTTGAAGAAGTTTACCTCTGCAGTCAAGATAGTCTCTGTGTTAGTACTTTTGAGTTAGTCTTATGGTTACTACATTCACATCATTCCAGAACTATGTTCCGATTTTCGTGTCGTCGATGTGGGACTCATCATGGCCCTCCTTCGATGAGACTATTCCCGTTGACATCAGCTCATCATCAAGGAAATAGTCTTAGAAACAAAACTTAGTACCTTGAGATCTATAAGCCTTAATTATAGATCCTCTCACTCTCAACATGGGTTCACATTATTGACCTTTGATTGATAGAATTGACTAGGTGTTCGACATCAAAACATCTATTCAGGCTCGGTATATTGTACTAGGGTACCTTGAGAATCGTTGACATCAATGATGATCTTCCTCACACTTGTTAATGGTTCACATCATTGGCTGGTAGTCAAGTGGTTTCTACCATGTTCGACTTCAGATAATTATAATCACATGGATAGAATCATACTTTGTGGAAGACGATACGAATACCTTGGTTATTTGTTTAGCGCTCATTGATTTTCCCTAGGTTGCAATGGATTTTTGTATATTTAGCATGGATCCAAATTTGTATGGTCATGGCTATTCTCAAATTTGTGTCTGTATGACTTAGATCTATGTTGTATGTACAGTATCTATGTTCAAGTTTGAGTCCTCTATCACATGGATCTACGTTGTATTCTAGTAGCCATGCTTGTTTATTCCTCTCATGGATCTGCCTTGTATTGGTCCAAAGCCATGAGTTGGTTACATTTGTTTATGAGTCAAAAGTATTGATGTACTACAAATTCCTACTGGACGACATTCTCCGACCGAGATGACATTTTCACCTTGAAGTGACAACTTGTTCTCTCACATCTCTCATTTATCATATCCCTCTAAGGCTCATGCTTTGGGGGGCATTTTGTTATACCCAAATCCTGTCACCATCATGTGATAAGACCCTTAACTTCCATGTTTTCCCTTAATCCGGACACTTGGAGTGGCAACTTGCTCTGTTTGTCAATTCTATTTGAAAAAACCTAGCACCACGCTTTCCTTGTGGCCAATGAGCAGTACCTTGCTCAGCACCACCTGTATATTGTTTTCAAGAAGTGGTGCCACCACCAATGGTATTTGGTCCAAAAGCAGTTCTCATCTAAACCGCTCTATCATAAGGGAAGAAAAGAAGCACCCTGGGTAAAATGGGAAAAAGAGAAGTTTCTCGAGGCTTCTAGATCATGAGCCTCGTGTCCTCTCTTATCCCTATCATTATGGGTTAGTTTGAGCTCGAGATCCCCCATGGTAGGATCTTGGAGTCACCTCACCCATAATTCTCTCAACTATCCCTATCCATTTAGCCTTATAAAGACAAGCTCATGTCCATAGTTGAGGGGGATAACTATAGAGGTATTGTTATGCTGTTGGATTGACCACTTAGTCCAAGTCATTGGAGAGCATAGAGAGCAGAGTTGGAGCTTATGGGGATGACGTGTTTGTCTTGTGGAGGGGCTTGTTGACACTAAGGAAATGGTTGTAAGCTTCTCCATACATTCTTAATGCAAAGCTGATTTATGTCCCACATTACTGTTGTTTTGATTTCACATGTACATGTTGCTAGATTCCTTAGTCACTAACATGGATAAGTAGATGATTTTCTGGTAGCTTTGATGTTTTTGCATGTTTGCTCTGTTTGTAGGTACACAGATTCACAATCGAAGCAGTATTCTAGGAATCTATGAAATTCAGGGAAGGTCTTCATCCTTTGTCATTCACTCATGTGTTCTGGATATGAACCATTCAGACCAGAGGAATAACTTCTATCCACAGAAGGTGCAATATTCTGGGATAACACATACATGACGAGCTTGATGAAGATCTTAACCTTTGCTACAAGGTTGAAGATGAAAGTCTATAGAGCATGGAAAGCTCACAGATGTGTGTGAAAAGAACTTTTGCAAAAGTTCAAGATAGAGGATCTTGGCATCTAGTGATCCTAGATGGATACATAGAATATTAGTAGCAAAGGAAGCTACTTGTCACTCCAGTATAGAATACTCCAGTGCATAGAGTATGAAAGACTAAGGGAGAATGATGCTCTGCTGCAGAGGGAGTGACTGCAGAAGATCCTGAGGTTCGACATGGTATGACAGAATGGATAGATTAGTGATGACTCTAGGCTTTACTGAGAGTAAAGAGGATTCCAAAATTTGCTTCAAGGTTGAATATGGAAGACTGATGATGCTCCTGTTATATGTCGATGACTTGTTCCTGACAGAAAATAGGAACTCATTAAAGTTGCAAGAAGGAGACTTGCTGCCGAGTTCGAGATGAAGGACTTGGATATGATACACTACTTTCTAAGCATGGAGGTGTGGCAGAATCTCCTTGGGAAAAGGGAAGTATGTAGTATAGATCCTAAAGAGGTTTAGGATGATGGAATGCAAGGCCATGACCACACCTTTGGCATCAAACCTAAAGCTATTGAGTGATGCTTCATCAGAGACGGTTGATGCTACGATGTATTGCCAGATGATTGGGGCCTTGATGTACTTGATGAATACGAGACCAGATATTTTATTTGCTATGAACGCATTAACACATGTTAACCTGATGGTTGCAAAACATGTAGTGAGGTACCTTAAGGGTACAGTTGACTATGGGCTCAATTATAAGGCTGATCAGAAGATTAACCTGGAAGGTTATGTTGATTCAGACTGGGTAGGCAGTGCCATCGATAGGAAGAACACTTCTGGGTGCTGCTTCAGTATGGGATCAGGTATGATCTCTTGGTTTAGCAGGAAATAGTCTTCTGTGGCACTGAGTATAGCTGAAGCATAGTATGCCATAGCTTGTTCCACTAGTTGTGAGGAAGTATGGCTGAGGAAGCTACTATCTGATTTATTTGATCTCCAGTTGGATGCTACTTGTATATCATTAGAGGAAATTTGAGGTCTAAAATGGGCCTCCTAAGGAAAATGATAAAATAACAGTTAAAATAATAAAATAATAGTTAAAATAATAAAATAATAGTTATTAATTTTGGAGGAGGAATGAAAAAACTATTTTTTTTGTTTGTATTTTCGACATATATCCCTGTGTTTTTACTCAAATTCTGAGTGGGAGAGATTTTTGGATGCAAAATTTAATTTCTCATCCAACGAGTATGCACACTACATACTTTTGACGTAAACCACTACCCCAAAACCAAGAAATGCCTCAAAAAATGTGATGATGACATCATCATCACATTTTTTCAAGTATTTATTATTTTTGGGGTAGCAGGCTCCATAAAAAGTATGCAGAGTGGGTACTCGTTGGATGTGGAATTAAATTCTGCATCTAATGAGCTCTCCCACCTAAAATTTGAGTAAAAACACAGGGAGATATGTCGGAAATATGAACATAAAAAGTAGTTTTCTTTTATGACAATTATGTCAATTCAACCATTATGGTTGAATCATTTTATTGAAATTCTATTGGTTATTCCAACTCACAAAATTTATTGTTGGCACGTTTTCTTATAAGGCCCATTTTAGACCCCAAATTTTCTCTAATGATTGTGACAACCAGAGCTGTGTGAATTTGTTGGAGAACCCAGTGTTCCATGACAAGTTGAAGCATATCGAGATCAAATATCACTATATCAGGGATATGGTGCAAAGAGGAGCGGTGAAGCTCTAATATGCTGTGATGGATGAACAGATAGCTGATGTGTTGACTAAGCCATTGGATAGAGTGAAGTTTGAGTACTTAAGGGAGAAGATTGGTATTCTCCAGATCGAGATTCCTTCCAAGGGGAAGTGATGAGTCTATGAGCCATTCTGACATGGTGAGAGGATTGGTTCCTTCCATGGTCATATGTAAGGACTGAGCCATTCTGTCATGGTTAGAGGATTGGTTTCTTCCATGTCAAATATGAGTGCTAAGCCATTCTGAGGTGACTGTGGGATGTGTTCCCACATGATCATATATAAGCGCTAAATTCAATTCGCTAAATGGAGGCACCTGGTCAGTTACCAGCAATACTCAATCTGGGACTGAGAGACATTCTGACATGGTGAGAGGATTGGTTCCTTCCATGGTCATATGTAAGACTGAGTCATTATGTCATGGTGAGAGGATTGGTTCCTTCCATGGTCATATGTAATTCTAAGCCATTATGTCATGGTGAGAGGATTGGTTCCTTCCATGTCTGATGTGAGTGCTGAGTCATTCTGATGTGACTGTGGGATGTGTTCATCCCACCTGATCAGATATAAGTGCTAGATGCCATTCTTTAGGAGAATGGAGGCACCTGGTCAGTTACCAGGAATACTCAGTCTATGACCGAGAGCCATTTTGATATGACCGTGGGATGTGTTCATCTCACATGATCAGATGTAAGTGCAGATCCCTTCTGACATGGTTGATGTGTTCATCCCATGGTCAGATATAAGTGTTGAGCCCTTCTTACATGGTGATTTGTTCATCTCATGGTAAGATATAAGTGTTGAGCCCTTCTTACATGGTTGATGTGTTCATCCCATGGTAAGATATAAGTGCTGATCCATTTTGATATGGTTCTTGGATGTGTTGCTCCCATGATGGGATGTGAGTGTTGGGCCTTTCTGACATGATTGGATTGGTTCCTCTCATGGTCAGATGTGAGTGCTGGGCGTGCCTTTTTGACATGGTGTTGGATGTGTTGATCTCATGGTCAGTTGTAAGTGGTGGATGAGCCATTCTAACTTAGGGTCAGATATAAGCGTTGAAGAAGACCTACATGGAAGCTAGGCCTACAACCAACATGAAAAGGGGATGGATTTGTAGAACTTCATGTGACGATTAGAATTAAGAGATAGCACCTGTGATGATGATCCAGCAAAGATGATCCAAATCCAGAGATGATCCAGATGTAGTGATGATCCAGATCCAGTGACGATGACTTGAACATGAAGATGACAAGAAATCGATGATGATACAGAGAAGAAGACTTGTGCTGATAAATTGTGTCGAAAGAATACCTTCCTAGTTAAGAGGGAGTGTTGATGTAATTGTAACTTTGGAATGTATTAACTTGTATATCTTATGTATTGTACCTCAATGTTTTTTCCAGAAAGTATCTGTAATTTAATTGAGTCATGTCATACCTCGATGTTCACATTGGGAGATTCAATAATGTAAACAAGTCATGTAAAGTCATTGTGGGTAACCCTCCTATTGTTCAAGGGTTAAAGTCCCCGCAATTTTCAGACCCTAGGGTTATTAGACCATCCTAGAGAAGTCGGCCCTAGGTTAGTTATTGTAAGTCGGGGAAATAGTCCCCACCATTTTGTTAAGGTTAACCCTCCTTGTTGATCGAAGGGGAAAAGTCTCCATAGTTGTGGGGCACTAGGGTTATTAGACTCTCCTAGAGATGTTGGCTCTAGTAAAGTTATTGTTAAGTTAGGTCGACATGATGGAGTGGACATTAAGTGAACGAAAGAATATAAATAAAGAGTGAGCCTCTCTATTTATCACACACACACTCACTCACTGGGGATTATGAGTAAGACATAAGTTACTATGACAAGAGAGAGACTATTGGTGTCAGGATACATCTTACTATTTTGGGGTTTTAATTTTGGTGTTGATTCTATCTCTGAGGAAGTTGCAGGGTTTTCTCCTTTATGGTTTCCCCGAGGAAAATATTTGTGTCTATTGTCTCTTGTGTTTGATTGCCATGATTGTTATTCTCTCAGTTAAATCTCCTAATATAATGATAGCATGAATGAAAAAAATATAACAATAAAATATATTGAATATTAGTCTCCCAACTCTCCTTTATGAGTAAGCACTGCTGCGAGAGAGTTATCTGAAGCAAAGGTGTACACGATAAAGTCCTTATCAAAATATATACTTCTCAAAGAAGGTGCATGTGATATTGTTGGCTTTATGTCTTTAAAGGAAACCTTATCAATGTCAGTCTGCTTGAACTGCACACTTTACTTTACAATTTGCTACTAATGTTTCACAATTTGCGCGAAATCAGGTACAAACCTTTAAAAAAATTAATTGTTCCCATAAATGATTGCATAGCCTTTTTATTATGGGGCATGGGATTCTGAGTTATAGACTCAACTCTCTCTGGATATATCGAGATTCCATTTTTGAGATAATGTGACCCAAAAGTTTTCCTTCAAGAATAGAAAAAATAATCTTGTTCGAGTTCAAAGATATACCATATCTTCTGCAACAGTCAAAAATATGTTTTAAGTGGAAAACATTGTCTTCTCATTTATTGGAGAAATGTTTTACATCATCCAAATATATGACCATGCAGTGGCTGACTAAACCTCATAATGCAATATCCATGTCCCGCTAGAAAGTGGCTCTGACATTCATTAGGCCAAAATGCATTCTTCTATACGCAAATGTTCCCCACTTCGTGCTGAATATAGTCTTTAATCGATCTTGCTCGACCAATAACAATTGATTATAACCATAAAATATATCTAGCAGGGACAACAACTCCAATCCTGATACCATTTGTAAAATCTTTTCCATTGGTGGAATGGGATAGTTGTCTTTGCCTGATTCTTTGTACAAGTTTCAGAAATCAACACACAATATTATTTCTCTTGATTTCTTCCTTACCAGAACTAGATTTGTGACCCATTTAGAGTGTCAAACCTTGAAGATAATCTTAGTGTCTAGTAGCTTCTTCATTTTCTTTTGGATCAAAGGCTCTAGCTTAGGGTTCATTTTTATGAGTTGTTCCTGAAACATATTTATGCTTGTTTTGATAGGAGTTACATTCTAGATGATGTGTGCATCATAAGTATTCAAATATCCATACATCCATGCAAAGATATCCTTGTACTAGTGAAACAATTTCATGAACTTGCATCTTTCTCCAGGTGAGCAACACTTTACCAAATAGACATACTTGGGCTCTGATTCTGTTCCTAAATTCACCAGCTCATATTGCATTGAAGAGCTATTTTTTTTAACATTATCTGGTTTTTTTAATTTACTTTGCAAATCAAACATTTCTTCAAGGGTTGTCACTCCTTTTGGCATGAAATTTCCTTTGATTATATCTCTATTTTGTAAATCTGATTAATGTTCTTCTTCATTAATTATATAATATTTGAAAGCCTCTTCATTCGTCAGAAAGTTAGTAATGTGTTCATCATGATCGAACACCATTAGATTCATAATTTTTTCAGGTACTGATGGCCTGAAAATTAATTCAATAGAACACTTATTATTGGCCGGTACTAATCTAGAAGAATAAGTAGCCGATAAATCAGACGCAACATTTTGTAATCTATGGATTGAATTTATATTAAAATCATTGAAGTGTGATATCAAATTCCATAGCTCATATTGGTACCCTTTGATATGTGGAGATAAGCAATGAATAGTATCTCTTATTTTTTCTGACAACTATTTTGGAATCGCCAAAAACTTTCAATTTTTTTACATTAAATTCAATGGCTCTTTTGAGGCCTTAAAATAGAGCTTCATATTCTACAGTGTTATTTGTACATTCAAACTCTAGCGTACAAGAGAGAAAATATTTATTTTTTTCAGGGTGACTAAGAACACAACCAACTCTCGATCCCTCTTGTGTTTTGGAACTATCAAAGTACAAAATAAAAAATTTATCCTCTAAATCTACTTGGTTAGCAGTATCTCCTAAGTTAGTAACTAAGTTTACTATGTTGCAATCAACTTCATCAGTATGTGAGAATAAAAGGAGATCAGACTGTGTGTCTGATTCATGACTGACTTCTTAAGCTTGATAGTTCCCTGGTTCAAGTTCTAAAAGGTAATTTCCCGAAACCGAAGATGAGAAATTTACTGGTTCGCTCTTCTCTTCCATATGAGTTACATTTTGTTTCATATGAGGTTCTATTTCATCCTAATATTATTCTACTGGTTATGGTATGGCATCCAAAGGTGAGACCAATCAGTCACAAAATAACCATTAAGTTTTGTAGACCATTCCCTGCTCAATATCAAACCATAAGCTTCAAGTATATTCACCACCATTATATCTATGAACTGGCATACCCTTGGATCTATAGATAATCAAATGAGCACATCTTTCATTTATGCTATAACCTTAACAACATATATATCTAGTGGAATAATATTTAAAGGGGAATTTAAAGGGGATGGTATCGGTTTCCCATTGATTTTATAGCAAATGGATAGTGGATTAACATTATACAAAGCTCCATAATACACCAAACAATTATGTATATTGTGGTTGAAGATTTCAAAATTTAACAGGGAAGGAAGAGTCTGATATTTTTATTTACCACCAATACTTGCTTCATTTATCTCAGTGTCCAATTCAATGGCCTCTGTGGTACTGCTTGGATGTGGGTCAAATGCTTCCAATAGCTTCTTTTTTTGCTGGGGAAGATTACATAATTCAAACAAAGAAATATTTTCTTTAGTATTCTTAATATCCTTCACAATATCATATCCCATATTATATTCTTTCATGGTTTTCCCACTGCTTTTAAGCTTGTTTGCGACAGTTTTTACCTATTTATTTATTACTAGGCTTGTTTCTTTTACATTTTCAAGATTCACCTTATGTTGTGGTTGAGTGGTGCCAATATTTCGCTTCATGGATTCCTTTGTTATCTTCACTTTAGGAAAGGGCTACACAAGGAAAACTATGAGCAACTGGGGAAAATTGATAGGTGTAAAAATATGAATGATGGATGGACTTGATATCTGAACCATAAGTGGTTAGAATAGATTCAAACATTTTTAATACCAGTCCAAATATTACTAAGTTCATGGATAACCAACCACTGAAATATAGGAAATACTTCAAACCATGTAAGATAAGTATGACTACATACGATACCAATGAGGAATCAACTAGTGAACTTAGGATTTATATAGTTTTTGGATTATTGAGGGGTATGGTAGATGGTATGGATGGTGATATTATTTGTGTATCATCCTAAAAACATGATTCTAAATCAGAACCCAAAGGATCACATATAATCATATTAGTAGACTCATGGGAATACACTGGTAATGAATCCTCCATATGAAAGGAGGAAAGAAGTAGATGTTCAAAATATTGAAGGAGGATCTGATTAGTGATGCCAAGAACAAAGGGGGAGATGCAGAAGAACATGGTATCAATTATGGTAAGTGGCATGCCACTAATAGGACTTGATTTGGATAACCAAACATCCATGAAGACACTAGGTGGCACACCATCAATGAGAGAGGTATGCACAAAGTGTGAAGGATCTAACACATAGATATCAAAATCTAAGATAGGATATTTAGAGAGAGATGAATGGGTGAATGGATCATCATCAATATCAATATAATCTCCATATGTTACTTCTTTTCAATAATTATTATCACTAGATGAAAAATCACCTTCAAGAGACACAAAAAAAAAATATTTCTTCAATATTTTCTCTTCATTGAAGGAGGAAGCATTCAAATCAAAGAGGGTAGAAGCAACATGAACTGTATGAGAACAATTTTCCTCATAAATAACTTCATTAAAGAATGTAGAGGAAAATATATAGTGAGAGAGATCACATGAGGAGATGTTGGGTTTGATCCATGCTTCATCTTCTACTTCCTGCACACCAAAAGCTTTCTCCAAATTGTTCTAAAGCTCAAATGGATATTCAACAGAATATATGAGATGATGTATATTTAGAGACATTCCCAAAAACATAATTCCATAATCTCTACCACAATTATTTAACGATTCAATCTTCTCTTCATAAGACTCAGGTTTGCTCATTGCACCAATGGAGACTTCAAAGAGACATTGCCTCTTCAAGTATGTGCTCATATTGGGATTCCAATCATCATATTTGAAGGGAGATAGTAGAGGAAGTTTTGAATCCATATTGAAGTTTTTGATATGATCTAGGAGATACTTTCTGCAACCTGCAAAACAAAACTAGGAGAAAATCGTGTAAGCTAGACAATCTCTTCTTCAGAGAGGGATAGGAGACTAGATGTGCTCCTCAAATATGTATAACTTGATAAACCTTTATCTTTGATACCATGTATAAATAATATCTCCAATTATATGAGAAAATATAATAAGAAGAAGCACTGCAAATAGATCTTGCTACTAAGATAATTCTCAAAAGCATACAGAGGAAAAATATAGAGAAGAAAAGAGAGAGAGTCACATGAATGAAGAGATGAATATTGGAGGGTATCCTTCCATTGAATAATGATTAATAATAGTGTACATAAATAGTACATCCCTCATATTAAAATTGAGTTGTACGGAGACAACTCATAAAGCAGAAAAAATATGACTTACCAAATATGTTAAACTGCCATAGGTGGCTAAAGCACTTCCCAAATCAGTTAAGGACCTCACAAATTAGAAAAATCATGAGTGAGTTGTCAAGAGTGATAAAAAACATGTGAATCCTGGAATATGGAGAAAAATTCAAGAAGGATGGGTTGGAAACAAAAGATACCAGTTTCTTAGTTAACTAGATTTACCTTATCCACAGAAAAACTTGATAAATCATAATAAGCAAGAATCTGCAGTAAAGCGTAGTTACCAATTTTGGATGTCCATAAAGTGGTAAAGATCAACCTAGAATCATAAATAAATAATTCTTGGGGTATAGATGGCATGTGTTGACTTTAAGGTGCAAGTGGATGCCAACTATTTAAGCTAGTGGGTAGATAATTAATCAAATAATGATTAATTATTTTATACTAAGTTATGAGTGGGTTTAATATATTCCCACATAGCCTAAGAAATACACCTACCTACCCTATTATATTTTCCTAAGAAAACCCAGGGGTGTGAACTTATTTGGTTGCATGGGTAGGTTCCTATGTTGGTCTTATGGCTGCAACAGAATTACTATGCTCATCCAAAGTGCAAAAAACTACTACCTACAGTCAAACAACTCCCAAAAACATGGTTAAGCCAAAAAAAATATCAAGGGGAACTTAGGCAAGGAAAATGGCGAGAGAAGAAAACCTTAAATGTGCAAAACTTCAACAATTCTAAACCCAACGACTACTCTACCAGGTTATACTACGAGGAAGGTTCAAAAAACCAATATTCCATTTCTGTTGTTGTAGTTTTTTCTTTCCATAAGATATCAAAATGAGTGAGTGTTTATACTGATTGGACCATAGTGAAGGACCCAACACAAGAAAGATAAACATTAACCCATGGATATGAGTTCAGCATACCCATTTTTTTAAATCCATTCAATTTAGTTCAAATCATAAAAAAATGTTCAGTTCAGTCCATATACGATAATTCTATATACATGAAAACCATACGCCATCGTGAGAGTGTGAGTGAGGTGCACAGTTGGGGCATAGAAATGGGTTTTATTATTTAAAAAAAATACTCGACCAAAGGAAGGGATCTGCTTTGCATCCATTTAATTAATTTTAACTATGATATCTGGGATGGAAATGAGAGTCTTATTGAGACTATGCCTACCTTATTGATCCTTACATAATTAGATGGGGGTAAGTCTAGAAGGAAGGACTAGGCCCACAAAAAAACAAACTTTTAAAATACATAACGGTACAGGAGGACCTACTTGTCGGTTGCTGAGAGGCTGTGAAAGCTAGCTGAGAACAACAGGGCCATGTACTTGTATTTTAATGACTGGTGGAGGTGGAAAACAACGCTTTGTAATAATAAAACAAAAAACATTTTCCGTATTTATAAAAAATGAAAATAAACCTAGTCATAAATTTGGTTGGTGGAGCCATAAAATGTCGTTTGGTGCGTACTTTTCTGTTGCTCGATTGCCTTTCACAAAAACAACGTCACTGACTGAGTCCCCTCTATTGCTTGAGTTTCTCTGAAAGGCTATGTACTTCAACCTGTGAATGTTTCGGCGGTACTCGCCAAGTTTCCCTGAAATTGGTTGTCATCGCTAGATGAATCTTGTCGACTATCTTCTTCTTTTTAATTGCGGGCAAACTGATTTTCTAGTGTCTGCCATTTTAGTAGCATTCACTCAAGTTTTCCAAAATTTCAATTTTTAATGGTCAATTGGATCAACGCGCCGAGTTCCTCCGATAGTTTTGACTCAACTCACTAAGTTCTTCTGATACATCGAGCAAAATTCTAAATTTTACTTAGCCAAAAAAAACCTTCTTTGCTCAATCTTTGAAAAAATGAAGTGGTGAAGTGTGAACCTCTTTGAATTAGAATTAACGAAACTAAGTCTACTTCTAGACAAAGTAAACGGAGGGGCCCTAAAATAATAAAAAATTTGGGGAAGCGGTTGCAGCTACAACAAGACCTTAAGATGTACTCTTGAATGCTTTAAAGAATTTAAGAGAAAAAAGAATAGATTTCTTTGGATATTCAGAATTAGTGGTGAATCAAGTGAATAATAGTTATCAAACAAAACATCCCAGAATGAGAGCTTATAGAAATGAATTCTAGGACATGATGGGAAACTTCTTTGCTGAACATAGAGTCATGGAAATTCCTAGAATGCAAAGTCAAGTAGATGATTCTCTAGCCAATACCGTTGGGAATTTTAAAGTTCCTATCTATTATAAGAAAAACTATAAAATTGAGATTGTAAATAGACCTTCTATCCTTGACAATTGCAAGTAATGGCAAGTGTTTGAAGATAAATTACAAATAAATATATTTTTGGAGTTATCAGATGAGTTTGTAAATAAAAATGTTGATACAGAAAATAAAAATTCAGAAAATTTCAAAGATGATGAACAGTTTGCAAATGAAGATATTGAGCATAAAAATTTGAAGAACATGATTTGGGGTAAGGACATTATTCAATTAAAAGGTAATTATATTCCCAAAGGACTTATTCCTCTAGAAAATTTGTTTGTCCGGAATGATGGAGCTAAAGATCCTAAAGTTCATCCTAATGAAAATGATATTCAGGATCAAAATATTGGGACTAAAGATTCTCCTAAAATAGTAAAATTGTCAAAAAACTTGCATGCACAAGAGAAGAAGAGATATATTGATTTGATGAAAAAATACACTGATGTTTTTTCTTGGAGATACGAAGATCTGAAATAATATGATGCATCCATCATACAACATACTATTCTTATCATACATGGAAGGAATCCTTTCAGACAAAAGCTAAGAAGAATAAATCAAATTCTCTTGCCCTTAATTGAAAAATAAGTGAGGAAGTTATTTAATGCCAAAATAATTGTAACACTCAGTTTTTCAAGGTGGGTATCTAACCTAGTACCTATCAGAAAGAAAACTGGAGAAATTAGACTATGTGTAGATTTCAGAAATCTTAATACAGTTTCATTAAAAGATAATTATCCATTGCCTAAAATGGATCATATACTTCAGAAAGTTGTTGGTGCTGAAGGGATTTCTACAATGGATGGTTTTTTTGGGTATAACCAAATAAAAGTTCCTCAAGATCGCAAAAATACAACTTTTACTACACCATGGGGGACTTTTATGTATGCTAAAATTCCTTGTCGGTTGATGAATGAAGGAGATACTTTCCAAAGGGAAATGGACATAGATTTTTCCAAGGAAAAGGATATTTTTTTTGTAATTTATATGGATGATATTACAGTTTATTCCACATATGTCAGAGATCACATAAATCACTTGGAAAAGGTATTCTTGAAATGTAGGAGGTATGGTATTTCCTCAATCCCAAAAAAATTATTTTTTCCATGAAATAGGGGAAGTTGTTGGGTTATATTATTTCAAAGGATGGAATTAGAATTGATCCAAATCGATTAAGATCTATTCCTGAATGTGGAGGTACTTATAAATAAGAGGGAAATTTAGTCGATCATTGGTCGAGTGAATTTTTTAAGGAGGTTTATCCCAAGTTTTTTAGAAATTTTAAGGAATGTAACAAATATGCTCAAGAAGGATTGTGAAATAAAATGGACTATATAATCTAAGACATATTTTAATTATATCAAGAAATCAATAAGAGAAGCCCCTTTTCTAGTCAATCCATATTTTTCTAAATATTTTTTTTTTCTCTCTTTCTTTTGAACATACAATAGGTGGAGTATTGCTGCAAAGAATAAACATAATGAAAAGAAACCCTTCACTTTCTTCATCAAGGTATTGATGGATTCAAAATTGAAATATGACATCATGGAAAAGAAGGCCTATGCATTGGTCAAATGTTTGAAGGATTTTAGGGTGTATATTTTACATTCTCATATCATTGCTTATGTTCCTAGAAATGTGGTGAAAAACATTCTTACCCATCCTGATCCAGAAGGTAAAAGAGAAAAATAGATAACAGTCTTGTTCGAATATGATTTGAATATCAAGCCTAGAAAGTTGGTAAAATGACATCGACTAGAAAAGTTAATGACTAATGCAAACTACAAATCTTTGCAATTGAATTTATTTTCTAATCATTTAAATCAATTATATCTAGGATTACATGTGATCACAGATTTAACTTTATCTTCTAGGTATAGTGACATTGTATATGTTTTGGAGAATTTACAAGCACCTCCAGAATTAAGTAAAACTAGAGCTAGATCAGTGAAGCTAAAGGGAAAACAAAATTGTATCATCAACCAATATTTATAATGGAAAGAAACACGAGGTATTTTTTTAAATTTTTTGCTATAGAATGAAGCCTAATAGACTATGAAGGAGTTTGACCAAGGAGTGTGTGGAGGGAATCATTCTTGGAAAGTCATTGCAAACACAATTTTAAGGGTTGGTTTCTATTGGCCTACCATGTTTTCTGATGTTTACAAAGAGATCACAACCTGTCATCAATGTCAAATCTTTTATGGGAAGAGAAATTTAGTGCCATTACCACTTAATCATGTTTCAGTAGAAGCACCTTTTTAGTAGTGAGGGTTAGATTTCATTAAAGAAGTTAACCCAAATTCTCCTAGATAGCATAGATGGATCCTGACTCCAACTGATTACTTTACCATGTGGATTGAAGCTATACCTACCAGGAGGGATACTAATGTTGTTATTATGGATTTTTTGGAGAATAATAATCTATAAAGTTTTGGATGTCCCGAAATAATTGTCATTTATAATGCACCAGCTTTCAAGTCATAAAAGATGATTAGTTTTTGTCACAAATATCATATCAGTTTGAATCATTTTACTGCAGATTATCCTAAAGGGAATGGGCTTGCAGATTATTCTAAAAAAAGTTAGTAAGAATAATCAAGAAGTTGTTGGAATAGAACAAGAGATCCTGGCACACCATATGCTTTATGGACATATAGGATAAGTACTAAAAAAGCTATTGGCATGTCATCCTTTCAATTGGTATATGGAGAAGAGGTGGTATTTCTAGTGTTTTTAAGTTTTCCTATGATGAAGATACTATAGGAACATGAGGAAGAACCAAATAATATGCATAGGAGGATAAATTAGATCATTGAATTGAAAGAGGTAAGGGAGAAATATTTTGATAAGGTGCAGGTACATCAGGAGAAAATGAAGAATACCATTGACAGGAGGGTTAAGGACAAACATTTTTAGGTTGATGATGTAGTTTTAAAATGAGATGCAAGGAGAGAAGATAAACATGGAAAATTTGATCATTGGTGGAAAGGGCCATACATCATTGTTGCTTTTAGAGGAGATAATTTTTTCATTTTGCAAAATCAATATGGGTTTCAACTTAAAGGGAGTTGTGTAAATGGAATATTTTTGAAGCATTACTTGTCCTGAGGCATAAGATAATTTTGTATACTAGTTGTACATATTTATTTAATTGAAAGAATCAGCACAAATGGCAAACTAAAGGATTTGAAGCCCATAGAGAAGGCCTTGAGATCTTGAATATTTGTCATTTTATTTTATTTTATTTATAGAAAAGGGAAAAAAGAGATTTGAGTTGTTAATTTTTTGAAAGGTTTTGTATAGAGAATAAATTGGAACTGGTATTCATGTTCATTTCTACCTCGCAGGGAGGATAGCATCCCTAGTTGGAGCTAGTTGTTAGCACTATTTTGGTTAGAAGTTGGTTGAAGAAGGTCTGAGAAGAAATAAGGGTATGCTATAAGATGTTTTGATAAATTAGATTGAAAGGTTCTAAAAAAATGATAAATTAAAGACCAAGACTTAGATGTTATCATAAAACCATAGGTTAAAACTAATAAAGGGATAAAAATTGGAGAAATCGCACCTGTGGTATATACAGAATTTTGCAATGGTCCAAATATTCAGGTAGGAAGATCTACAGTGGGTGATGGATCCACTAATGAAATTAGCACGGAAGAAGAAGTATTAGTGATTAGCGAAAAGGTCGAATGACCCACCTAAATCTACGACATATATTTGAAGATTAAAATATCTACGGTGTAGGAGGATTTCGTTGTGGGAAGATCCGCAGAGAAAGTTAGGTAGGGAATTAGTAGAATGTTTAAAACTCAACATTAATCGATGGTGGATATTGATGATAGATAAAATCGACGATGAATATGGGGTTCACTTGGAGAACATGTGCACTAAATTTTTAGTTGGAGTTCAGCAGAATTGTTAAAAGGAAAGATCGATTAATGGTCAAGATTTGAAGTGGATGAGATCAACGGATGTCAGGTAATCCGTCTATAGAAATTGCACACTATTTTACACTTCATATGAAAAATGGAAAGTAAAGATGAGGATATTGTTCGAGATAAGATCTATTTTGAAAATGAATATCTAGTAGATATATAGTGATAAGAAGGTCCGCTATGGGAAATTGGAAGGTGGATACCCGATAGGTCTGACAGCAGAATAAGGAAAGGAGAAGGTTAATGGGCGATCAAGATCAACGGTTGAGAAGAAAGGTAGATTGAATCTATGGACAAAGAAGGATCCTTATGTGAGATCTACATGAAAGTTAATAGAGACTTCTACCAGTGGAAAATAAAATCGCTCCTTTCATCCCAAAACCACTATGAAGAATATTATAAATTGTGAAGGCACGTGGTCGAAAACTATTTGTATGTTGCGCATTTGGATAATTTACACAAAAAATACTTGCATAGAAGGAGAGTACAATTCAACTATTGAAAAATAAATTGAAGATACCTGCAACACAATTGATTCAAGGTTCAAAATTTATTGAATTGGATAGGTAAAAAGAGCTACGATCTAATGAGCTAAGTGACAACAAAGAAAAATGGTTGAATCCTGCCGATGAGAAGAAAGGATGGGAAAATGAGAAAGTTATTTTGGTTGTAAAAGTTCATTTTTTAAAATAAAAACAATATGTTCTAGAAAAAGAGATAGAGAATAAAAGAAAAGAAGATGAGGTACAGATAATTTATCCGATTGCACAGACAAGTACAAAATATCTTGTGCAGGGTATGCCCATGTGAGATTGAAGGACTTGGAAATTATTTTCTTGAAAAGCGAAAACAAAAATTTGGATGATGCAACTTTAAAGAAGGAAGAGGAAAGAAAAGCACTTGAAAAAAAATACAATGAGTTGTTGGATAAAAATGATAAATTAGTGAAGCAGCTGATTGGACAGTTTCCAATATAAGGAGCCACACACCTTATTTGGGATATGATTATTGCTGAGGATGTTAAGATCAGACCATATTTGAACTACATTTTGGACAAAGAAATGGTTATAAATGCTGCCGGACATAGTTGCACTGTAGTAAAAGAAGCGTTAAATAAGAATCTTGTGGATACATATAATAACGCAATCAATTCCTCAATACTTTATTAGAGAAAGATTTAAGAACCATGGGGATAAAATATAGGATCACCATGATCACCTGGGATAGGAAGGTAGTAGGAAAACATCAACACATAGACACTATGTAGGAAAAAAATGACATAATAAATCATCAAGTGAATATTTTTAAAGGATCATTTGTGTCACTTTTCCAAAAAGGTTTACCTTCCTTTTGGGAAGAAAATCATAGACTTCTGTCTCAAGTTTAATATCAAGCTTTTTTGATAAAATGCAGATTGGACCACATGAAATTTGAATATATGAGACAATCTCTATTAGGAAAAACAATGATTGACGAATTAGCAGTAGACTTTGAAATAATCAACACTTTCAGAGTTGTTTGTTCCCAATTTATAGCAATTGTATATGTGGATCATGTAGAATTACGAGTATTGGCTAAAGAAATGGTCAATCTAGAGTTTCCAACTGAGGACCAGGGGAAGTCAGTTGAGAAGTTCGGAAGAACAAAGTACAAGATACATCAATAAAGAAATCCGAGGGATGTTGAAGACTTATTTATTTTGAAAAATGTAATAAATTTCTGAGTAGTTAGTTTTTTAGGAAGCAAATGACAAATGTAGTAAGGCATTTATTTTTCCTATTTTTAACATAGAAGAATTGATAAGCTTAAGGTACATTTTGATGTATTTAAAGAACTTTTTACAATGTATTGAGGGTTAGAACTCGTGAACAATATATGAATTTTTTAAGAGAGATTCAAGATTAATAAAATTTTAGAGCTAAAGAGGTTTTCTGCAAAGATTCTTCTATTATTCCATTTATGGTCTGTGTTTTCTTTCCTCATGTGAATGTGTTTCATGTTTACCTTTCCATAATGTTTTCTTTTCATGCTTGAATGAGTGTATATTGGGTTGTAATTCATAATCATATGCTCTAATCCTTTACTTTGAAGAATTCACAAAAAAATTCTACTAAAGTTAGCATTGGATTCATCATGAGATACCCATGTTAATGGATTGTTTCTTTAATATTCGTTATCACCAAACAACCAAATTTTTTACTGTAAAAGAGTAGCTACCATGCCTCTATTTAAGAACTCCATTGCAAAGCACTGTTATAATTGTTTTTTGTATTTGACTCCATTCCCAATGACCAGTTGTGCCATCCATTCTCACTATTAAATTTGATTTCTTTTTAAAATATATCTCGCATGTGATTTTATCTATTGATAGATCCCTCTTCGAAAGGAAGGAATCCAACTTTCCTCCTAAATCTTGGTTTTGTGGTTACCTTGGGATTATCCTTTCACATCTGGGGGTAAATTCTAATTGCTAACATGCATCATAGGCTTGGCCACATGAGTGAGAAGGGGATGAAAATTCTCCACTCAAGGATATTGCTTCCATATCTAAAGCATGTAAGTTTGGAATTTTGTGAGAACTGTGTTTATGGAAAGAAAAAAAGAGTTAGATTTCTGAGGGTTGGGAAACAGAAGAAGAGTGAAAATTTAGAGCTTGTCCATACAGATGTAAGGGGACTGATTTAGGTACAATCTCTTCATGTCTCTTGTTATCATGTTACTTTTATTAATGATGCAACTAGAAAAACTTGGGTTTATTGCATTAGACAAAAATCTGATTTGTTTGCTACTTTTAAGAAGTGGAAATATTTGGTTGAGAATGAGACAGGGAAAAGGTTGAAATGTCTCATATATGATAATGTAGGTGAATCTTGCAGCAAGGATTTTGATAGTTATTGTTCATACCATGGGATCCATAGAGAGAACACATTCCCAGGAACACCACAAGAAAATGGCGTGTCAGAAAGGATAAACAAAATGATCATGCATCATGCAAGGTATATGAGATTACATGTAGGGGTTCCCTTACATTTTTGGGTGGATGTTGTAGATACTAGTGTTTATTTAATAAACAGGGGGCTTCAAGTGCTTTGGATGTTGAAATTCCAGAGGAGGCATGGACAGGTAAGAAGTTAAACTACTCATTTTTCAAAACTTTTGCTTGTGAAGCATTTGTCAATATTGATAAAGAAAATAGAATAAATCTCAAGGCTAACTCTAAGAAACGTACCTTTCTTAGATACAGGGTTGATGATTTTGGTTATCTCTTATGGGATTATGAAAATCACAAAATCATTAGGAGAAGAGATGTAGTATTCAATTAAAATGTTACGTACAAAGATAAGTTGTAGGGAAAGAAAGAGGAAAAGGAAAACATAGAGTATAGAGTGATTGATGAAATCAAAGAAAATGAAGTTTCAAAGACACCATAAAATCAAGAGTTGTAGCAGGTACCTCAAACTCTTGTAAATGTAAGAATACCTACTAGGTTAAGTAGACCCCCTGAATGATTCTCTCCTTCAATGTATTGTTTATTGATGACCAGTTTTGATGAACCAGATTGTTATGAAGAGGCAATGCAGGTAGAAACTAGAAATAAGTGGGAGAAAGGCATGAATGAGGAGATGGGATTGTTGGTAAGGAAAAGAGTTGGGATTTTGTTAAGTTACCTACTGAAAAGAGATAATTATAGATTTTCTTACATGTTGAAAGAAGAAGGAGGAAAAAAGTGGTATAATACTAGACTTGTGGTAAAGGGGTTTTCACAAAAGAACAGTATAGATTTTGATGAAATATTTTCTCCTGTTGTTAAAATGACTTCTGTTATGACCTAAGTTGTACTTAGTGTTTTTTAATCAAGTGAGCCTGGTGAACCAGACAAGGATAACTTGTTCGGACTTCAGAGAACCTTCAGTCTTGCTTCTGGGGAGATTTGTTGTACTATGCCACATATTCATACCCCATGGGGGATTTGTAATAAATGTTCTAGCATAATAGTGTCTGTAAAAGACTCGGTCTCTTAGAATTTATTTGTCAATCCGATCAGCCCAGGGTGTTTTTTCCCTTGGTTATTATTGGTTGTTGAATAAATGAATGATAATTTCTGAGCTTTTCACTCCATACCTCCAAAGTTAGGTTGGTCGGCTTGGCATTTAGGCCTATTGAGGTTATTAGAGTCTACGTGTCAATGTATAAACATGCTAGGCATCATGTTCGAGTCATATGAACATATCTAAGTCCCCCTAGGTTTTTTCAATTTTTTTATTTTTTTATTTTTTCAGTGTTTTTTATTAAAATTTAATTTTTCCAAAACTTAGGGTATTTTTTAATAGTTTAATTGGAAAAAATGATTTTGTAATAAAAGTGTGCCAAATAATCATTTTCAGTCATGTAGGTGCTCATTTTCAAGCTAAGAGCACCATGTAAACCCATGGACCCACTATTTCGTAGTTTTGAGTGATTTTCCATCACTAAGGTCAAAAAGCCCCAAAAAATCATTTATTGATTATTTTAATTAATAAATTGATGAATAATGGAGCAAATCCAAAATCATAGATTAGTGGATTCTCAGCCAATTTGATTGAAATCAGTTAGATCTGAACCAGATTGACTAGATCTAAAAAATCCTTGACTGAAGGAGGTGATCAAATCAGATCCAGAGTTGATCTTCAGCAACTTTTATGGGGAATTGTGCCCTCTCTCTCTCCTCCACATGCGTGGACACTTTTGGATGCTTTGTGGACTGATGTGTCAGTTTATGGGTTGATGTGTTAGCTCAATTAGCCCCCCGGTTGACAAGTAGGCTCAGTTCAGCTTCATATCTGCATTGATTGACTCTTCATCAGCTGATTTGAACTATCTCCTTGGGATTTGCGCCCCCCCTGGGATGGATCTCCTAGTTTTTGTATGTATCCAAGCATAAGCCTCCTCTTCCAAGATAGTTAGAGTTGGATTGAAGGGCTTTCTATTGTAATACTGTTGTAATATTTTGATTGTTGGAATAAAGAAGCTTTGGAGGCCAAATGGTGTAATGCTATCATGTGTGTGGATTAAGCATTGTCTTATGGCTATTGATGTTGCCGACTTTTATCTCAATTTCTGCATCTGAACCCTATCTGGCTTGAACGATTCAACTGAATCAATAGGAGTATAGTTGGGCAAGTAAGGTTACTTGTTTTTTCTATATCTCATAGCATATACGTTTGAGGATCTAGATTATACATGTTTAATAAGTTTATTTGCATGTAATTCTTGTCTCTTTTTCATATATATATATCCAGATCTCATGAGGTTTCATGCAGGATTGTGTGTTTAGCTTTCAAGTAGCAAGGATTGGACAAGTTGTGGATCTAGTTTGACTCCACTATACATCCAAAAAATTTGTGAACGAATTGCCCCTCTATATGCAAATCCATCCAACAACGGGCCTTTCCCCTTCTCTTCCTCCTTTCTATTAAAATCAATCCTCCGGTTACCTGTCTCTTCTTCTTATGATCAGATCTAGTTCTAAGAATTGAATATATATATTGTTAGATCTATTTTATAAGAGTTTTTCTACTTAGATCTATAATTTCAGAAAGAATATCAGTTCATAAAGATAGATCTAGGTGTAGGAAATTCCCTTTTTGCAAGTAGCTAAAACATAGATCTAAAGCTTGCTCATAAGGTAGCTTCCTTTTTTGTTCTTAAAATATTTAAATTGTGCAATAAAAGTGCACATATATTTGGCTTCCCAAACAGCAAGCCAAGATCCCAAGGAAAACTTGCTTTCCTTGGTTCCTTTTTGCAAAAATTATATTACCCCTGTTTAACAATTTCTACTTAGGTTTTTTTGGTAATTACCATGGTGACCCACAACACTTTTAAAGTGTGTTTGGGCACATTTGATTTTAATTAATCGCTGTTTTTTAGCAGGTATAACATAAAAGAGAAGGATACTCTACCAAATTTCTGACTCTTGGATGAACCAGAGCTTCCCAGAAGCTTCCCCCACCGCTGTGTTTAATTCAAGCTTGTTACAAGCTTGTTGTAAGCCTTTGGATCCCAGATAACAAGGACCAAAGTGCATCAATTTCAATTTTCTGATATTGTAAATCACTACTAATAAAAATAAGAGGTCCTTTCAAATAGGCTCTTTCAAACCTATTCACCATCCTCCCTGGGGAGATTTGCGTCGGTGTCAATTTTTTACTTTTTGTTCATCTCTTTTCAAAGTAGCGTAGTTCTAATCTGCATGGTAGTACACTTTTATTTATTATCATTTCCATATTCCATATTTGATATTTCAAAGTAATCTTAATACTTACCCCATGACTTCCCGATTGACCCGAAAGGGGAAAGAGATGCGTGGTAGGACTAATTAGAAAACTGGAATTGTGTATCTGTGTTTTCCTTTTCATCAATTGTTTCATCAACTATTATAACATTAACCCCTCCTTGATTCCCCGATTGAGATCCACTTGGATTGAAAGAGGTTCCTGGAGGGTTTTCTTTTTAACAAGAACACCCATCTCAAAATTTACTAAAATTGACAAGACTTCGGTGTGTATGCTTTCCACTTGGCTGCGGTTCGTCCGATCAGTCAAGATGTATCAAAAGCACTTGAGTGACTAGAATAATTAGGATTGACTCTCCCAAATTGACAAACCATTAGGTGAAAATCCAACATCTAGATTAAACCATTACAGTGGCAAAATACCCAAAGGCAGCAGGAACTCCTGAAAAGTGACCTCGGGGCGCCGATCTCTGTCACACCCTAATGAGTGTGTTATGAACAATAGCCCTAGAGACTCCATTCAGCCCACATAATCCTTGCGGGTAGCCGTGAAAGTTTAGTTTTGGACATACTCCTAGTACTCTCAGGTATATCTGGAGTCCACCCCTTTGCCTAATTTTAAACAAC
>LPNX010731656.1:0-23211 GCA_001517045.1 Pseudotsuga menziesii | reverse complement strand
TGTTTATGGTTGAATTTCAAACTCCTAAGTAACTCATTCAATTTAACATCACCATACTAAATAATTTTTCCTTAGTAACTTAATAGGGTCTACCCCCCTTGTCTTCATTAGGAGTTGAGCCTAAACGGAGGAGTCAAGAACAATGTGAAAGCCTTGACTCGAGACTTTCCCCCAAGGACACACCAAGTGGCTTTACGATTTCTGCCACGTGACCCAGGTGTGTTAAAGGTGGCAACACTTTTTGGCACTGTTGCCGGGGATAAATATTTTTATTTTTGGAGTACAAATTTTGTTTTCTTCCTTTTTGTTTTTCCTTTGTTTGATGAATGCTTAGAGTAGATCTTTAATTTTCATCTGGCGACTCCACTGAATTTTTTCCAATTTTTATTTTTACAAAGAAAAGCAAAAAATAATTTTTGTGAAAATATTTATAAATGCTTATTTTTCTTTTTCACATGGCAACTCCATTGAAGGGATAAAACCCTGTTATCTCATAAACTTGTGAAGTTTTGTTGTGTGTAGATGAGCCCATGTGACATGTTAAAACCTTAAAAAGCTCATCACTTGACGACTCCACCTTTTCAGTACAAGGTTGAATGGTTATATCAAATGCATAATATTAATTTTTGATATGGATGAATTAAAGGAGAAATATGGTGCCCAGTTAACCATAATGTTTCAGCCTATCGATTTCTCAAACATCCATGGTTTTCCTAACTGTTGTAATGGTTTGGGGGATGCATATTACTAGCTACCGACATTTCATGGAAATTATGGTGATTCAGCCATCTGGCATGTCAAATCTTTCCTTAAGTTGATTGCTAACTCCAATATTCTTCATGAAGACAATATGATGGAAATGCTTGCTAGTACTTTTTGGGGTGAGGCCTATTGTTGCTTCTATCAGGGCCTTCCTAATAAATGTATAACTTCTTTTCCAAGCTTCCTTTGGATTTTTTTAGAGCAGTGGCATGATGGTAGGGGTAGTATGAATGGTTTTAAAAAGTTCCTTGAAAAGATCTGTACATTCTACCTATCTGAGATAGAGTATCACATGGAAACATATGATGGACCGTTTGCCATGATACAAAGTATTGAAGACTTGGAATCACTTCTTGAACATTTAAGTGAAGAGGAGGTTCATGATACTCCCATCAAAGAGTTTCCTCATAGTTATTCGAGAAAGGAAGTAAGTAAGCATCTTATTAAAGAATATGAGGTATCTCCCAATACACAGCAAGATTTTGAGGAAGGGAAAATCCAGGATGATCGTATTGAAGAGCTTCAAGAGGAGCCCATGATGAAACACATTGTTGAAGACTCTCCTCATATCACCATAACTGAAAACATTGAAGATTTGAGGTATTCTCAAGTGTGTTGCAATGCTGATATCTTTCTAGAAATCCCTCTAGAGAAACCCAATGAGCAACACATCCCAAGTGATCCCATTGGACATGTCCAAAAAGTTTCCTTGATTGAAGATAATATTGAAGATCCTCTTCATGATATCATAATAGAAGCCTATAAAGAAACTTATGATAAGATCAGTATGGTGTGTGGTGACACTAGACCTTGTTCTCCTCATGTTGATGAAGGTTTGGAAAGTTTATTGCCTTGTAATTTTTTTTCTAAAGAAGATTGTTATGAATAAAAGGAGGATATGGATAGGCAGGAGCATGATGCCATGGATGAAGAGTCCCCCACATATGACATGGATGGGAGTGATGACTATTGGAATTTCATAGATAATCCAAATTGTGAAAATCTTATGGAGAATCCCATCCAAGATATGTCCAACAAGGGGAGTGTCTATTCAAAAATTTGTGGAAGTCCAATCTACGATACGTCCATAGAGGGGAGCATGGATCTGGATGTCTGGGAAAACTTTAGTATGAAAGAGGAGCATTTATAATTTTCATGTGATCATTCAGATTCATATCATGCAGAGCAACACAAGGGTATCCATAATGAATACATTGAGAAGCAGTGTTGTGAAAAGTCAGATGTGATGCAGTCAGTGGAATATCAGTCTCAGCCATCTTTTTCACATATAGAGGTTCCTTATGATTTGGAGCTACTTGGGGCTTGTGCAACGATTTATCATTTGATAAGCCCCGATGATCAATATGATGATGTAGTCAGTCTACCTCATCGTTCTTATTGGTATATCAGTCCTATCTAGTCATGGATAGAAGCAACCTGCATGAGCACATACAAGTTTGGGAAGAATTTTTATGACATTATTCATGCCTATGATCTCCCATCCATCCCACCCATTCTGAATCATCACTCAAGTTTTCATTTTCTGAATAAGGTATCCTTACTTTGGCTGGTAACCAAATACAAGGAATTTTATTTTCATGTTAATAAAATGCTTAGGTGGTTACATTGGATTTTTTATTACACCTAACCTTTTTGTATCGTGCTTAGTGTAGGAAAATAAGCTCCTAAAAGAGAGCATTTAATTTCTGCATCTATGTTTTGTACTTAGCTATAATAAAAAAAAATCATTAGTTAATTACATTTATTTTGTTTAAATAAATCAGCTTAATGGCTCATTTGGTTTTTATATAAAGCTTGTGCTATTGAGGTTTTTTTGTCAAGTTGAGATGTTTTTACAGGGTATATAAACTAGAGATTTTGGTTTTCTCATATCCTCTCCTTGCCTTAAAGACCAGATCAAGCACACATCCCACAGTTGGAGCCAGAATGTTACCACCTAAGTTATACTTAGTGGTTTTTTTATCAAGTGATCCTAGTGAATCGAACAAGGATAACTTGTTCGGACTTCAGAGAACCTTCTGTCTTGCTTCTTGGGAGCTTTGTTGTACTATGCCACACGTTCATACCCCATGGGGGATTTGTAATAAATGTTCTAGAATGATAGTGTCTGTAAAAGACTCGGTCTCTTAGACTTTATTTGTCTATCCGATAAGCCCAGGGTGTTTTTTCCCTTGGTTATTATTGGTTGTTGAATAAACGACTGATAATTTTTGGGTTTTTCACTCCATACCTCCAAAGTTGGGGTGGTTGGCTTGGAATTTAGGCCTATTGAGGTTATTAGAGTCTAGGTGTCAATGTATAAACATGCTAGGCATCATGTTCAAGTCATATGAACATGTCTAAGTCCCCCTAGGTTTTTTCAATTTTTCAATTTTTTGATATTTTCAGTGTTTTTTATTAAAATTTAATTTTTCCAAAACTTAGGCTATTTTTTAATAGTTTAATTGGAAATTTTGATTTTGTATAAAAGTGGGCCAAATAATCAGTTTCAGTCATGTAGGTGCTCATTTTCAAGCTAAGAGCACTATGTAAACCCATGGACCCACTATTTCCTAGTTTTGAGTGATTTTCTATCACTCAGGTCAGAAAGCCCCAAAAAATCATTTATTGATTATTTTAATTAATAAATTGATGAATAATGGAGCAAATCCAAAATCATAGATCAGTGGATTCTTAGCCGATTTGATTGAAATCGGTCAGATCTGAACCAGATTGACTGGATCTGACAAATGCTTGACTGAAGGAGGTGATCAAATCAGATCTAGAGTTGATCTTCAGCAAATTTTGTGGGGAATTGCACCCTCTCTCTCTCCTCCACATGTGTGGACTCTCCTGGATGCTCTGTGGACTGATGTGTCATTTTATGGGTTGATGTGTCAGCTCAATCAGCCCCCCGGTTGACAAGTAGGCTCAGTTCAACTTTAGATCTACATTGATTGACTCTCCATCAGCTGATTTGATCTATCTCCTTGGGATTTGTGCCCCCCTGGGTTGGATCTCCTAGTTTTTGTATATATCCAGGCGTAAGCCTCCTCTTCCAAGCTAGTTAGAGTTGGATTGAAGGGCTTGCTATTGTAATACTGTTGTAATCTTTTGATTGTTGGAATAAAGAAGATTTGGAGGCCAAATGGTGTAATTCTCTCATGTGTGTGGATTAAGCATTGTCTTACGGCTATTGATGTTGCTGGCTTTTCTCTCAATTTCTGCATCTGAACCCTGTCTAGATTGAAAGATTCAGCTAAATCAATAGGAGTATAGTTGGGAAAGTAAGGTTACTTGTTCTTTCTATATCTCATAGAATATATGTTTGAGGATCTATATTATACATGTTTATAAGTTTTTTTGCTTGTAATTCTTGTCTCTTTTTAATATATCTATCCAGATCCCATGAGGTTTCGTGTAGGATTGTGTGTTTAGCTTTCAGGTAGCAAGGATTGGACGAGTTGTGGATCTAGTTTGACTCCACTGTACATCCAAAAACTTTGTGAAGGCATTGCCCCTCTATATTCCACTAACAATTTTCCATTGCAGATCCATCCAACAATGGACCTTTCCCCTTCTCTTCCTCCTTTCTATTAAAATCAATCTTCCGGTTACTTGTCTCTTCCTCTTATTATTAGATCTAGTTCTAAGAATTGAGTATATATATTTTTAGATCTATTTTATAAGATTTTTTCTGCTTATATATATAATGTCATAAAGAATATTAGTTCATAAAGATAGATCTAGGTATAGGAAATTCCCTTTTTGCAAGTATCTAAACCATAGATCTAAAGCTTGCTCATAAGGTAGCTTCCTTTTTTGTTATTAAAAGATTTAAATTCTGAAATAAAATTACACATATCTTTGTCTTCCCAAATAGCAAGCCAAGATCCCAAGGAAAGCTTGCTTTCCTTGGTTCCTTTTTGCAGAAATTAGATTACCCCTGTTTAACAATTTCTACTTAGTTTTTTTTTTTGGTAATTAGCGTGGTGACCCAAAACACTTTTAAAGTGTGTTTGGGCACATTTTATTTTGATTGATCATTGTTTTTTAGAATTTATAACATAAAAGAGAAGGAGACTCTGCCAAATTTCTGACTCTTGGACGAACCAGAGTTTCCCGGAAGCTTCCCCCACCGCTGTGTTTAATTCAAGCTTGTTACAAGCTTGTTGTAAGCCTTTGGATCCCATATAACAAGGAACAAAGTGCATCAATTTCAATTTTTTGATATTGTAAATCGCTGCTAATAAAAAGAAGAGGTCCTTTTGAATAGGCTCTTTCGAGCCTATTCACCATCCCCCCTGGGGGGGGTTTGCGTTAGTGTCAATTTCTTTTTGTTCATCTTTTTTCAAACTAGTGTAGTTCTAATATGCAGGGTAGTATAATTTTATTTATTATCATTTCCATATTCCATATTTGATATTTCAAAGTAATATTAATACTTACCCCACGACTTCCTAATTGAATCGAAAGCGAAAAGAGATGCGTGGTAGGACTAATTAGAAAACCGGAATTCTGTATCTGTGTTTTCCTTTTCATCAATTGTTTCATGATATATTATAAAATTAACCCCTCCTTGATTCCCCAATTGAGATCCACTTGTATTGAAAGAGGTTCCTGGGGGGTTTTCTTTTTAACAAGAACACCCATCTCAAAATTTACTAAAATTGACAAGACTCCGGTGTGTATGCGCTGCACTTGGCTACAGTTTGTTCGATCATTCAAGCTGTATCAAAAGCACTTGAGTGACTAGAATAATTAGGATTCACTCTCCAAAATTGACAAACCATCAGGTGAAAACCCAACACCTAGATCAAACCATTATGGTGGCAAAATACCCAAAGGAAGCGGGAACTCCTGAAAAGTGACCTCGGGGCACCGATCTCTGTCACACCCTAATGGGTACGTTATGAAAAATAGCCCTAGAGACTCCATTCAGCCCACATATTCCTTGTGGGTAGCCGTGAAGGTTTAGTTTTGGACATACTCCAAGTACTCTCGGGTATATCTGGAGTCCACCCCTTCGCCTAATTTTAGTCAACTCATATTTCACATTAACTTAAAACGTACCAAGAGGCAAATGCAAAACATTCACTCCAAGAACATGCAAGTACATTGATTATATATTGACTCCATTTTAAGCCAGTGGCTATTTTCTTGCTATATGTATATATATTGTGTCTCAGCATTGTGCTTTCGTGCGCTCATTTTGTATCTTGTCATCTATAGTTGTTTATGGTTAAATTTCAAACTTCTAAGTAACTCATTCAATTTAACATCACCATACTAAATAATTTTTCCTTAGTAACTTAATAGGGTCTACCCCCCTTGGATTCATTAGGAGTTGAACCTAAACGGAGGAGTCAAGAACAAGGTGATAGCCTTGACTCAAGACTTTCCTCCAAGGACACACCGAGTGGCTTGAAGATTTCCACCACGTGACCCAGGTGTGTGAAAGGCAGCAACAACTTCAATAAGGACTATTTTAAGTCTAGTGGTTGTAGAATATTTTCATCTTGAATAGTTAGATGTAAAAATTATCTCTCTCCATGGGGATTTGGAGGAAGATATTTATATGCAGTAGCCATGGAGCTGTGAGGTCAAAGGGAAGGAGAATTTGGTTTGTAGGTTGAAGAAAATCTTGTATGGCCTGAAGAAAGCTCTAAGGAAGTGGTATTTAAAATTTGATAAGTTTATGACAGAACATGGTTATAGTAGATGTAACCATTGTGTTAATTTCAAGAGGCTAGATAATGGAAGATATATTATGTTGTTATTGTATGTGGATGGCATGGTTGTTGTAGGGTATAACATGAAGGATATAAATGTGCTCAAAATGAAACTTTCTAAATCATTTGTGATGAAGGATTTGGGTGCTTCAAAGGAAATCCTTGGTATGAGAATAACAAGAGACGGGAAAAATCACAAATTGACATTGTATCAAAGTGAGTACATAAAAATTTGTTGGAGATGTTTATAATGTAGAATGAAAAACTAGTTAGTACACCTTTGGCCAACCATCTCAAACTAAGTAAGGATATGTGTCCAAGACACGAGAAGAGATACAATACATGACCAAGGTTCCCTATTCATTAGTAGTTGGAAACTTGATGTATACCATGTTCTGCGCAAGACCATATATTGAACATGCAGTGGTATTTGTGAGTAGGTATATGAACAATCCATTTAAAGAGAATTAGAAAGTACTACAGTGGATTCTCATGTATTTGAGAGGTACTAATTCTCATGCATTATGTTTTGGAGGTTCAGACACTGTTATAGCTGATTTTACCACACATGGTTGATCACATATTTATTGCCTTCCCTATCCCTCTGTAGACTCTTTAGACCCCATGGACTTATATTATATTTTGATGTTCCAAGATCATCCATAAAAAGACCTGTTTATTATTGTACGCAACTTTTAAACCCATACTCGTGTGTACATGCGACTTTTTACCTCAAACCCGTGTACATCGAGATGTGTGCATAAGTCCAAATATTTTTGGAGTTTTCCTCATATGATTCTAAAGATCCTGACTCTTAGCCTTCCATATTCCTGGATATCGCTCGAATTTGACCGTCCATTACCCTTTTGGACTTCTATAGAAGGAACCCCTTGGATACACTAAAGAGGGGGAATTGAAGAGCAAAGAAACTCAGTTTTCTTATACCTGAGTCTGCATCCCTTTGTCCCTTTGGAGAACTTTTTGTTCTTCCCAAGCTTTCATTTTCTTTGTTATATTTCTATCGAGAGATGGAGGATTGAGGTGGTGGAGGCCCAGGTGGAGGACTCAATTTATCTGGTTCATAGACGTGCCGATAGAGGTTGTCACTCTTGTAATCTCTGATTTGATTAATAGAAATGTCTTTTCGTGTCCAATTATGTGCATTTGAATATGAATATTGTTTCCATGGATGTATTTCATTGATTATACATTGTTGAATATATATTCTAGAGTAGGTCTAACACATTATTATAGAGCATGCTTGTCTTGTTTGTTGTTGTGGAGAGCAAATTGCTAACACAAGCATGAATTGGAAAATATCAACAGGGATATACTTCAACCGCCTAAAACAAGGTACAATTCGATATCCCTTAGTGTTAGATGTGTTCGCACTAAATTTATTTTTGTCAGAATTGGTCTTATTGCCTTCAAAATTTTAAGTTTTCATGGTTGATTGAGTTGGTTTCCAAATTTTTCTCATTAAGCTATTTCCAAGTTAGCAAAGAAAAGAAGTTAAATGCATTTTAGGTAAAAAGAGAAATGAGTTTTTCACAAGTGGGGCAAAACGTTTTATTCACTTTTGAATGAAATTTATAAAATGGGTTTTATAAACCAATGATTGGATTTATATTCAAGCTTATATAATTTTGGATATTAAAGAATTTACTTTGTCCAAGCCAAAAAAGGGGCCTAGTATCCACCAAACTAAGTCCTCCATGAAGGTTCAAGTGCTAAGATTTCACAAGATCTATTACCTTTATTTGTTCCTTAAGGTATAATCAAACTACTATCACATATAATAATCTAATGGTTCAAACAAAAAATGAAATTTCATCAAAGGACCCATTCTATTCCGGAAGGCAAAGTTGTGAGATAATTAAAGGGGAAGAGTGGTAGTGGAATTTTAAACCACTTTCCACGTGGTAGCTTTTGGTGAGTTCTGCTGAGGAAAGTGGTAAAGAAAAAACAACTTGGTAAGGGACTAGGAATGAGCCGATATATAAAAAGTCAGTTGACTTCGGTAAATTCATTTTCGCTTGCATTCATTTATGGTGAATGAGCACATTGGATAAGTTGTTTCATGATACAACTGGTAGAATTGCACCAGAAAGAGTTGCTGGTTATCAACGTGCAAATAAGGAGGCAGATATTTTGTGTAACAATCAGCGATCTGTCTCAAAGTCTCATGGTGTTCAAATGGAAAAAACTTGAAGGGAAAATGGCGGAGATAAAGAGTCTGATCAAGGAGCTGGAAATTGATCTTAGTAGAGCAAGAAAAGGGAAGCCACCACTCAACAATGCAGAAGGGAAGCCCAAAAAGAACATCAGCATAGAATTGTTGGAGAAATATAAGGTATTGGTATGTGTTTAAAGTCTTACAAACAAAATTTACAATGGAGAGTGTGCCAAAGCTTGGGATTATTCGAGTGTTTGGAGGCACTATTAACAAATATGGCTACCTTAATCAATCAATTCATGGGAGCACTCTTACAATAGATTATATTACAAGGATAGAAGCTATATGTTCTGTATTTATGAATTACAGTTAAAACAATTCAAGGTTTAGAAGCAATAGAGCATATTTTTTTTCTTTTGAAAATGACTGTTTTAGTAATTTTATTCAAAGAACTGTTTCCGGCAAAAAAAGAATCATTTTCAAAAATTTAAAGAGGTTTTTGATCATGACATTATGATATATAATAGCCAATCTTAGTTTTTATCCAAGTGCTAATTATTGGGAGACTCGAAGTCGTCTTCAGAGGGAAAATGTTCAGATTTCAAAATGACTGTTCTAGTCATCAAATTCAAATAATTTTTTACATCAAATGAAGATGAATTTTTAGAATATGAGAGAGGAGTTTCTTCAAAAAATTCCTATACATGATATTATCTTTCATTTTGTACCTAGGTGCTATGGGTTAGGAGAAACAAGTCAGTTTTACATGCCATTTTTCATGTTTTCCAAAGGACTATTTCAGCCATCACATTCAAAGAATTGTTCTAGACAAATGGAATTTAATTTTACAAAAATGAGAGAGGTTTGTATTCCTAACAATACTATATTAAAAAACCTCCTTCCATTTTTACACAGTAATCACAGGTTGGGAGAATTTAAAATATCTTCACAAGTTATTTTTTCAGAAATTTACAATTTTACTATCTGAGTCAATAGTTTCAAAGGCAGATGCTGAGGAATTTGAGATTATTTTGGAGACACGAAGACATGGGTTTTCTCTGGAACATTTCCAATTACAAAAACCTCTCCCATATTTCACACAGCTATCACCATTAGAGATATGCAGGAGAAATTTTGTTGTAACTGTTCCTATTTTTAGAGTTTAGTTAGGTTTCGAATTCAAGGTTAGGTAGAGGTTATTTTGATATAAATTCAAATGTAATTGATAGTTTTAGGGGGGATTTTCAAAAGAAGAGAATCTCTACATTGTAATGGCTTCAAGTTTTCAATAGATGAATGGAATTTGTAGAGGATGAATGTTAAACCTTTTCATGGCAGAGATTCCTGTGTCATCTTTTTCTTCAGTAAGTAATTTCTTTATGTGACTGTTTATCCTGTTTGTGAGTCCATTTTGTATTTGATTTCATGCTTGAGAGTTAGTTTTTATAGGATAGAATTCATCTTGCATGCTCTAGTTCCATTGTTCAAGCATTTTCAAAACATTTTCTTCTAAAGTCTTGCAGAATTCACCCTAGTTAGGTGCTCTGTTTGATGGGATGTCTCCCTTTGTCTACTAATCAACCCACTAATACCTCAAGACCGAGGAAATGGTGCCTACCTTCCCTTTGTTCATAAAACTTCAAAACCTTACCTCCTACAACTTATTTCAAATCTGATTTTTAACTCCATTGCCTAATGGTCTCCTCCATGACTGTCCTACCAAGTCTTTTAAAACAAACTTGTCCTATTTGTCCCATCAGAAATCTAACCTTCTGATTGTCTTTGATTAAATATCTTGAGTATATAAACTTTGTAAATAGTGAGAGATCCCTCTCTCACTGTATTAGGTCAGAAATACGGCCTAAAGTGGTTTTTACTGTTACCTCGGGATCTATCTTTTACAACCTGGGTACATTCTGAGTGCTAACAAATTGGCGCCGTTTCCGGTGAACAAAGGTTCAAATATTCCCTGGGTATGGACGACATAGTTTCAGATTTGATTGTTGATGGTGAAGAATAGTCAGATATCAACAAGGTTGTGCATCTTTCACCTGGTGACTCCATCTTCAAAGAATCTAGTTTTTAGAATTCCTATGGCGACTCCACTATCAAACGATTGTAAAGTTTGAAGAGTTGATTCAGTATATTCATTTGTCGAGATGATTTCTTTGTATGTAAGGTATGCTCCTATGAATCATGCTCACATTCCTGGTTTTCCAAATCGAATACCTAAAGTGTATTGGCAAACAAGTCTTCCAAAGTTTAAAGATCAAAAGAATGATGATGCTTCCCTTCAGTTGGTTAGATTTCATATGCTCGTGCATAAGCTGGGAGTTAAATTGTGTGAGGATTATTTAATGAAAATGTTCATGGCTACTTTAGAAGGAGATGAAAGGTCATGGTATGAAGGGTTACCATTAGAAAGTTTGTTTTCCCTTACTGATTTTCATACAGTATTTCATGAACATTACAAAAACCAATACCCCTCCTTTTTGCTGGTTCAAGATTGTTGTACGCATGTTAAAGGTTTCATTGGAGATTTGGAAAATTTGTATAGTGATGATGAGTTAGTGGATGAAGAGATTTTAGAAATTTTATATGAGAACCCATTTAAAAAAAAGAAATACAAATTAGTTGTCTTCACATTCAAAAAAAATCTCAGCAGTTAATAATTTCTTCCTTGACTGAAAGAGACATGAGCCAAAACTCTGATTCAACCAGCTACATTTATTTTCCTAAAGTAGATGATAATTTGCAGCAGTCTTGTCAATATTTGTGTGACCAAGAAGGAAGTTGAATGGTCAATCAAACCCTTCTTCATATTATTCAACTTCTGAAGTCTTGTTTCAAGATGAGCCTCCTTATTCCCAATCAGAAAATTCATTTTTGCATCAACAATGTCCTCTACGTTCTAATGTTTCTATGGGTGATTACATAAAGAATTCTGATTCTGCAAATTTTCAGTCTTACAGTCCCTCCACATATTTATTTTTTGAAAATACAATTAAAGAGAAATCTGACCTTAGATTAGAATTGGAAAAAAGGATATGAGCATGAAGATGATAAGCCAAGTGATGGGAAAGAAGAGGGTTATACTCTTGATGGTTTTTTTGAAGATTGCGGTCAGCTTGTTAAAAATTATGTTAGTGATGGTTTTAAATAAAATTTTAGTCTACTTATATATAATTAAAAGGAAGAGCAATCATGTCATAAATCTCAATATGTGAAAGAACCAACAGTGTACAATAAACCAAGGTATCACAAAGAAGGAGATGAGAACTCGCAATGGGATGTTTCTTTAAATCTTTCCAATTCAGAAACATTTTTTCAAGAAGACATGTTTCTGCTTAATCTTGTTGAAGAACAAAAGGATATTCCTCTTGAAGTGCTTGAGAAGAATGGAGTTGTAAATTTAGAAATATTAAATGAACTTGCTGATATATCATTTAAAAACAATCATGATAATTTCTTTCAAAGCTCTTTTAAATATTCGTTTGACATTATGCAAGAAGAGTTACTTTTGGAAAGCCTTCTAATGGTAAGAAAAGGATGGAGTATATTGAAGGTTGTCATGTTTTTTATGATCCAGTAGCAAAATACATGGATAAATTTTCATTAGAGGAAATTTGGGGTCTAAAATGGGCCTTATAAGAAAACGTGCCAAAATAAGTTTTTGTGAGTTGGAATTCAAGAACCAATAGAATTTCAATAAAATAAGTCAACCATAATGGTTGAATTGGCATATTTGTCATTAAAAAAAAACTACTTTTTTTTCTTCCTCCAAAATTAATTAATATTATTTTATTATTTTAACCATTATTTTATTATTTTAACTATTATTTTATTATTTTCCTTAGGAGGCCCATTTTAGACCCCAAAATTCCTCTAATGTCAGATGGAGTAGTTGGTTATGCGTTTGCAGCAAAAGACAAATTTTTCATCATAACCTATTGCTATTTTGTTCTTATGTTCTAATTTCAATAAAGCATGAGGAAGAAAAGGAATTATTGGATAAATTGCTTGATTGGATTCATTGGAAGTTAGATTTTGCTTGATTGGGCATTTCTGCTTAGTTAAGTAGGATAGGTAGGCATGAATAAGCTTGACATGGAGAGCATTTCTTTCAGCAGTTTTCAGTTTGGTTTCAGTTTCAAGTGCAATTCAGTTACAGGTTACAAGTTGACAGAGTGAGATTTGTTTGCAAAATGGTTTCAGTTGATGGTTCATTTAAGAATAGGTTGAGGATTTCAGAGAAAAATTAAGAGAAACCTTATGGATTTGGCACCTGGTCTACGGGGTTCTTTGCTACCTTGCAGGGAGGATAACATCCCTAGTTGGAGCCATTTGTTAGCACTAAATTTATTTTTGTCAGAATTGTTCTTATTTCCTTCAAAATATTAAGTTTTCATGGATGATTGAGTTGGTTTTCAAAGTTTTCTCATTAAGTTATTTCCAAGTTAGCAAAGAAAATAATTTAAAGGCATTTTAGGTAAAAGGAGAAATGAGTTTTTCACAAGTGGGGAAAAAAGTTTTATTCACTTCTGAATGAAATTTATAAAATGGGTTTTATAAACCAATGATTGGATTTATATTCAAGCTTATATAATTTTAGATATTAAAGAATTTACTTTGTCCAAGCCAAAAAAGGGGCCTTGTATTCACAACACTAAGTCCTCCATGAAGGTTCAAGCACTAATATTTCACAAGATCTATTACCTTTCTTTGTTCCTTAATGTATAATCAATCTACTAGCACATATAATAATCCAATGGTTTAAACAAAAAATGAAATTTCATCAACGGTCCCATTCTATTCCAGAAGGAAAAGTTGTGAGATAATTAAAGGGAAAGAGTGGTAGCAGAATTTTAAACCACTTTCCATGTGGTAACTTTTGTTGAGTTCCACTGAGGAAAGCGGTAAAGAAAAAACAACTTGGTAAGGGTCCAGGAATGACCCGGCGTATAAAAAGTGAGTTGACTTCGGTAAATTCATTTTTGCTTGCATTTGTTTATGGTGAAATTGGATAAGTTGTTTCATGATACAATTGGTAGAATTTCACCAGAAAGAGTTGCTAATTATAACCCTACAAATAAGGAGGTAGTGATTTTTTGTAACAATCATCGATCTGTCTCAAAGACTCATGGTGTTCAAATGGAAAAAGCTAGAAGGGAAAATGGTGGAGATAAAGAGTCTGATCAAGGAGCTAGAAATTGATCTTAGTAGAGCAAGAAAAGGGAAGACACCACTCAACAATGCAGAAGGGAAGCCCAAAAAGAACATCAGCATAGAAGTGTCGGAGAAATATAAGGTATTGGTATGTGTTTAAAGTATTACAAACAGAATTTACGATGGAGAGTGTGCCAAAGCTTGTGATTATTCGAGTGTTTCGAGGCACTATTAACAAATATGTCTACCTTGATAAATCAATTCATGGGAGTGCTCTTACAATAGATTATATTACAAGCATAGATGCTATATGTTCTCTATTTATGAATTACAGTTAAAACAATTCAAGGTTTAGAAGCAACAGAGCATTTTTTCTTTTCTTTTCTGAAAATGATTGTTTTAGTCATTTTATTCAAAGAACGTTTTCCGGAAAACAAAGAATAATTTTCAAAAACTGAAAGAGTTTTTGTATAATGAAATTATGATATATAATAACCTCTCTCAGTTTTTACCCAAGTGCTATGGATTGGGATAATCAAAGTCATTTTCAGAGGGAAAATGTTCAGATTTCAAAATGACTGTTCTAGTCATCAAATTCAAATAATTGTTTACATCAAATGAAGATGAATTTTGAGAATCTGAGAGAGGATTTTATTCGAAACATTCCTATCCATAATAAACTCTTTCCATTTTTAGCTATGTGCTATGGTTGAGGAGAAACAAAGTCAGTTTTACAAGCCATTTTTCATGTTTTCCAAAGGACTATTTCAGCCAACAAATTCAAAGAAATGTTCCAAACAAATGGAATTTAATTTTACAAAAAATGAGAGAGGTTTTTATTCCTAATAGGCCTGTAGTAAAAAACCTCCTTCCAGTTTTACATAGTAATCACAGGTTGGGAGAATTTAAAAGATCTTCACAAATTATTTTTTCAGAAATTTACAACTTTACTATTTGAGTCATCAATTTCAAAGGCAGATTCCGAGGATTTAGAGATGAGTTTGGAGAAAATAAGACATGGGTTTTGTCTGGAACATGGCCAATTACAAAAACCTCTCCCATATTTCACACATAGGTCACCATTATAGATATGCAGGAGAAATTTTGTTGTAACTGTTTCTATTTTTAGAGGTCAGTTAGGTTTCGAATTCAAGGTTAGGTAGAGGTTATTTTGATATAAATTCAAATGTAATTGATAGTTTTAGGGGGGATTTTCAAAATCAGAGAGGATCTACATTGTAATGGATTCAAGTTTTCAGTAGATGAATGAAATTTGCAGAGGATGAATGTTAAACCTTTTCATGGCAGAGATTCATGTGTCATTGTGACTGTTTATCATGTTTCTCACTCCATTTTGTATTTGCTTTCATGCTTGAGCATTAGTGTTTATGGGATAGAATTCATTTTGCATGCTCTAGGTCCATTGTTCAAGCATTTTCAAAACATTTTCTTCTAAATTCTTGCAGAATTCACCCTAGTTAGGTGCTCTGTTTGATGGGATGTCTCCCTTTGTCTACTAATGAACCCGCTAATACCTCAAGACTGAGGAAATGGTGCCACCTTGCCTCTGTTCATAAACCTTCAAAACCTTACCTCTGAAAACCTATTTCAATTCTGATTTTTGACTCCATTTCCCAATGGTATCCTCCATGACTGTCCTACCAAGTCTTTTAAAACAAACTTGTCCTATTTGTCCCATCAGAAATCTGACCTTCTGATTGTCTTTGATTGAATATCCTGAGTATAAAAACTTTGTAAATAGTGAGAGATCCCTATCTGACTGTATTAGGTAAGAAATATGGTCTAAAGTGGTTTTTGATGTTACCTCAGGATATACCTTTCACAACCTTGGTACATTATGATTGCTAACAAGATGTTTGGTTTCTCTCCCATATTCGGAAAGATTGTTTTATGGCGTCAACTTGTCTTTTGTGGTACCCCCAAGCCATAAGAAGTTTCTCTCTGTAACAGACTGTGATGCCCTGGTTTTTTACCCCATTTACATTAAAAGGTACATGATGTATATATTGTAATAAATTGTGGTGTGGAGATAAAGGCAAAATCCCCACCATCAATTCGGCCGTGTTATGTTTCAGAAATAGGGATCGTTGTCGATGGCACATCATGCTATCTGACACACTATAGTTTTTCCATCATGTAAGTATGCACATGAATTTAAAATAAACCTACACCTAGCTACAAAGGTACAATGTTAAATGAAAAGGGCATGATTCCTAAGGTTAAGGGGGGTTTGTCTAACTCGTAGGGGCCATTGGGATTTTGCCATGTGTCGACCACCTTAGTTTCTGTTGTTAGTGGGGGCAGCTATGGGCTGGCAGGAAACCACTACGCTCATGTCTACACTCCCTCCATGACGTGACGACCGATCATTCTATCCACTCTCCCCACCACCGACTGTTCATTTTTCTCATGTAGGGTAGAGTTAAAATGTATTACATTCCATTGTTGGGGGTTCGCCTTCCCTCTTTCACGCGTTTGTCGATCTGTGGTTGTGTTCCTTCCATCCACGTAGAGAATCGATTTCTTTCCTCCAAACATTATTGGACTGGGTATTGCTCCATCCTTCATAGTGGATCGTGAGCTAAAAACTGCGGTGGTTCCCTCACTGAATGCTAGTTGCAGTCTCCTCCACACATTGTTGATTACGTTTTCCTTTACAATGTGGCATTTGTCGAATATTGCTGTGGTTTTTCCTTGTGGTTCAACATTGAACTGTGACTGTAGGGTGTGTCTTTTTCCCTCATGCCTAAATTGGGAGTCTGTTCCTTTTTCCATTTTCTGGTCTATGTAATTTTCTCCAGCGATTGCATGAAGGATCCTATGCTGTGGGCTCAGTGTTGGGAATCTGGCTTCTTTCCCTTTTTGGAGACCGTGTAATGCTGCCGCCTTTTCCTTATATGATTGGGGCTATTGTTGACTTACCCTAGCTCTAGGTTGCTGTGTATGAAAGTAACTTGTTGGGTTATTGCTGAGTTGTTTTAGCCACTCTAGGGCCAAGAACAACTCTGAATCATCGTGTTCGACCTGAGCTATGATCACCTTGTCGTTTGGGGTTGTCACCCTATTTTCTTCACCTCCTTCACAGAGCTGTGAATTTTTGTTTTACTGCGGTATGTAGTGGTTGGTATTTGGACTGTTGAGAATATGATTAGAGGCTAGGTATGCTTGAGAAACTGGTGTTTGGAGCCACTCAGATAGAGTGAGACTGTTGGCTTTCTTCTCCACAACCCTTGAATAATATTGGAAAGGGAAGTCAGGGCCTGAGGGACTGTGAAATAGAGAAAGGACTGATTCCTGGTGTTGGGTGTGTGGATGTCTTAGTGGTCATGGTTAGCTCTAGTGTAGGCACCCTTAGCTCTCTATTGAGACCACCAACTTAGCATTTAGCCTTTCCCAGCTCCTTGATGCCCTAATAAACCCTACTGTGTGTGCTTGGATGATTTGTGTACCTTGGTTACGTGTAAGCCTACTTTGACCCTTAATCCCTGAGGAATCATGCCCAGCTTGGGGGTGGCAATGTTGCTGAGAGATTGATGAGCACGCTGGCCTATGGTTGGGTGGAACGTTGCAGTGACGTAGCTGGCTGTGGGATGAGTCCTTTTTAAGATGAGTATTCTTAACTATTTTGTCTCTACTTTTATATTTACTCAATAATGAATATGATGAACATGTGGTATGCTTGAATGAATGTATGTTTGCTTCTGCTATGCATGTGAAGGTTTATGCGTCTTATCATGTTTTATGATTTAAGTTTTTATTTCAGCACTATATGCCTGTTCATCTTCATGGGGCTATTTTCCTGTATGTTTGGTGATAGTAGCATCATCTTCGCCAGTCAGAGCGTCGGGGACGTTACAGTATGGTATCAGAGCTAAAGGTTGTAGCATGGGCCTGAATGGGCCATGAAGATGCAGTAACAGAGCTTATGTTGCATCATTTGGGCCTCATAGGGCCATGATAAATATTTAATAGAGGTAGGCTTCCTACTACCCAGTAGAAACCAAGAAAAATGGCTGAAGATAAGAAAATTTCACAAAAATTTCTATGTGCCGGAATGTCGGCTCATCGAAAAACTTAGTGACAAGTTCTTCCAATGCAGCGGAGCACTTAGTGGGAAGGCCACCCAACAGATAGTTGATCCGATGGTCGATGCGGCAGGAGACAGAGGAGGAAAATTCAAACAATTTTATACGTGTTTTAGCTGTCGGCACATAGGAACACTTAGACAGATGGATCGTCGATTCTTAGCTGGTTGAGTGCCACCGTTGCGGATGTCTAGACCACTATCCTTCTGACGGATCGAGCCTTCGACCGCCGATGGTGTAGAATTTTCAAAAAATTTCTAAGTGTTGACTTCATCGGCCATCGGAGCATGTTAGTTGTGTGGATCGCCGATGAAAATAAGAAGGAATTAGATGATATTGCACCGTCATTGTAGATAGCTAGAGAACTATCCTTCCGACGGATAGAGCCTGCGACCACTGACACCATAGAGGAAGACGTTCTGATAGCCAACACAGTAAAGAAAGTTCAAAATTTTTCTTTAAGGCCTGAAATCATCGGCCATCGGAAGACAATAGTGGTTCGTGCGCCCACCGTTGCAGAATCCTAGAGCACTAGTCTTTCGACGAGAAAAGTTCCGACTACTAATGCCGATCAGGTTATGCTTCAGTTCACCGATCAGAAGTCGTTAGCATATTGGGCCACCGATCCAAAAAAAAAATATCGAAGATGATGAGCCGTCGTTGCCGCTGCTGAGTGAACTATTCCGTTGATGCATTATTCTTCCACTCACCGATGCTGAGGTGTTAGTGAATTATGGTTTCGATAACTACAGCAGTGACAAGGAGTTGCTTTGATCGGTGAAGGATAGGGGAAATGGAGCTGATGGAATCGGTGGAAGGTAGAGGAATTTTTTGCATCGGCAGAGAATAATAGATAGTTGAGCCAATGAAGCGGCGGAAAATAAGACTAAAGAGAAAAATTTCGAAATTTTTTCTAAGTCGTAGAATCATCGGCCATCGAAGATGGTTAGTTGATTACATTGCCAATGATTAGGTGATTCAGTTACCGATGAGCTACGTTGGATAAAGTTAGTTGATCAAACGCTTGCTGTTGCAGCTGATTAATAGATTATTCCACCGATGGACATTGTTTCGACCATCGATAAACCCATGGCTGCAGAAGGGATAGAGAGATCGTGGGCTGCCATTGCGGCCATATAAAGAACTAATCACCCAATGTTCTTCGAGCACCGATGTCACAAAATCCTAGTCACTCTAACCATCGACAAAGTCATGAGCTGCGGAAGATATAGTTCAATTGTGGGCCGCCGTTGTAGAAGCTGAAGGGACTAACCCTCCGATGCGTAGGACACCCAGCCGCTAATGCAACACGTTAGTCTATGCTATCGTCGATGAAGTTTGGAGCAATAGAAGATTACGGACCCGATACTGTAGATAAAAATAGTCCAAGGAATCGCTAATGAAACTTGAAATAGTAGACGAGCAACTCGCCGATACAGTGGAAGAAATTACAGGTTTCAGCCGCCGAAACGCAGGAATATTAGTAAGGAGAGGACCCAATGAACAGTTGGTTTTCTCACCGATGCAAATCGGAAGTATAGTCATTTTGCCCGTTGAAACACCAGAGAAAAATAAAGGAAGAGACCGCCGATGAGCTAGGCGTTTTGACCACCGAAGCGTTGGAAACTTAGTTGGGAAGGAATCCGATAGGGAGGAAGAAAATAGGGTTTTCGAGTGGAATTTTTAGCAGTTCCAGCTAGTGCTCTAGTAGGATTTGAAGTGAATTTCTCATTCGGGTTCTCAGCAGTTTCAGTACTAAATAGGAAGAAAACCCTAGGTGGCTGGATTTTGCATTTCAGAACCAACATTCAGTGGTGTGTTTTGCCATCATTTTTGAAATGATGTGGTTTTCACACCTGGGGTCAGAATAAAGCATATGGATAGGCGTCGGAAATTTTATCCAGTAGGGAACAAGGGAGAGTCACTAGAATCTAAGTGTGGAGCAGGAAAGTTCTAAGTGATTTCCTGAAAGAGAAAGATGCTGCTGTCAAATGGACAAATCTAGGAAATTGCATGCCTAGAGGTAGCAAGACCATGCAGTCAAATCAGCTGTTGTGTGGAAGAGGAGTTCCATGCAAGGATGAGGGATGTAAAAAGGGAAGTTTCCTTAAAAATGTATCTTGTTGAATATAAGTACATTTGATAAGTTTTATAAATAAAATGTATGAGGATATGCCTTGCATGCATAGGATATTACATGCTGGTAAAACTAGTAAGGATTATACGTTTATAATGAACCACTAATGATGATTATTGCATTGATGTTGGCATTAGTGGAAAAACCAACGAAAACATGGACATGGCTGGAATATGTTGTTGATGCTGACGAATGTGACTAGCAACCCTATGGAGAAAGGGATAAGGAAACAAGTCCAAAATCAAAAGTTGGCGAGCAAATTCTGCAATCTCCTGTAAAGGGCCAACAAAACGGGTAATGTCAAGGGTGTAAGTAGGACCCATGAAGGTAAGAGTTTAATTATGACAATTTCATGGAGTGGTAAAAGCAAGAGGTCTCATACCATGTGGGTATTTGAACTTTATACTGCAATCATATAGAAATATGTTATGCCTGTATTATGTTGCTATGAGCTTAGTAGCCCGAAGAAACTAAGCACTGATGATCTTGATTATAGTAATGCATCCTATATGAAGTAGTCATGGTTAGGCCATGCATGGTATGTTTGAATGCATAGTATTCCTAAATCAATGCAAGGTAGAATTGAGTGGATATGCATTAAAAGATTTCATAAATCTTGTAGTTATGCATTGAATGGATGCATATGAAGCGTGTGAGTAAATGATTACCTAAGTATGGGTGAAAATGTTGTGATGCATTGCATGAATTCATTAAGATAGTGCATGTGATATTATGAATGACTAATGGCTGAAATGATGAATTGATGTCAATTCTGGAACCATTTCAAGAGCTGTTATGAATGCGGGATAGTAATTGCATGAAGAAGGTAGCCATGATTGACTGGCTACCAAAAATTCTCTATGGAAGGGCAAGGTGGTACAAATGATACGCTTGTGAAGTAAGGAGTATCTAAATGTTTCATTTAAATTGCATGAATGATGTGACTGTACCCTGTAATCTAAAGTATGATAATGATTGCGTGAAGTAAATGAGTTTTGGTAATATTGATGTGATTAACAACTGGAAGTATTGGAATTTTATAAATTCTAAAAATTCTTTAGTGATTGTTGCAGCAATCGAAAGGTTATCTGCATCAAGACTTACCAAGTGTTTGGCTAATTGAAGTTCAAGTTTCAAGTAGATTGTTTGGAGAATGGAAATGAGATTAAGACCATGACAAATGCCAGAAATATACCATGTGAAAGAGCCAAACCTCATGAGAAGAGTCTCATGGCCTTGAAACTAGTTTATATGCATAATGAGTTGTCAAATTTGAATTTGTGAATTTTGGATTTGAGAAATTGTTGACAACTACTAATCACTATTGGCTTGCATAGAATTGTGTCAGGAGGGCGCAATGAAAGTGGGTGTTCATGTTATGAAGCATAGAATTATAATGGGCATAGTGGTCTTGCTTACAAGAGACCCACAAATAAGGATCACCTCATTTCCAAGAAAATCAATTTCTGTAGTAAATAGAGTTGCAAATTCTCATTGAATTTAATTAATAATGTTATTGCTTGGTTATGGAACAATCAAATTTGGATTGTATTGTCAGATAATGACTTCCTGTTTGGCTATTTGATGAATGTGCCAGGGGTGCACACTACAGGAAGATCATGTGTGCTAGCCTGCAGGAGCCAAACCTCATGGGAAGGTTTTCCCTTATCTTGGAATGGGTTTCGGGTGAAACTCTATTGGACATTTTGGAAATGTCTCATCTGCACTACATGTTTGGTAAGCAACATGAATGAGATGGTATAGACGATGTTAGTAAGACATGTCTGGATACGACATGAAAAGAGGAGTTGGGATGGAAAACTGAGGGACTGTCAACTCAGAGAAGGGAGCCACCATTCCCCCTTAACGAAGGAAAACTGCTTCGGCAAATGGATAAGTGTTCTGTGACCCTAGCTAAGAATACACATGTCAAATTGTTAAATTCAATATGCAGAGCATGTTTTGATTTTGTTTCTGTTATGGCAGATTGATTGAGTATGCATAGGGCCTACATGGAACACACCGAAAAAGGGTGCACACTGTCCCGATGTCGGATCATGGAAGGGTTTTTCAATATTGATTACACCCTAGGGAGTGGATGCACTCCTTGCGTCTCAATACTTGATAGTGAATGATGTGAAATATGGTTACAATTTTGGAGAAATAACACTAACGAATATGCTTACATTGCTTGTGTTGTTACGTTAAACAAATGTAGCTTGGTATTGTACACTAAATGGACAAGGGCTTGAGCTCATCCTACCTTCTACTAAAGAGCACAGAGAAGGAGACATTCCTGAGGGACTGTCAACTCAGAGAAGGGAGTGGTCTCTCTAAAGAGAATGAAGAAGGAGACATTCCCGAGGGACTGTCAACTCAGAGAAGGGAGTGGTATCTCTAAAGGGCACAGAAAAAGGAGACATTTCCGAGGGACTGTCAACTCATAGAAGGGAATGGTCTCTTGTGTGATGTGGGGTAGTGGCATTAGAGCTCACTACTGAAAATGAAACTTGGAAATGGTCAATATAAGCGCATGTGTTATTGTTGATGTCTTGATAAACCCAATGGTATTGGCTTGGCTAATGATTGGTTGTTGATATAAGTACAAGCGATTTGTTGACGGTCTAATAAACCCAAATGAAGGTTGGCTTGACTGTGCCTGATATATAGCTAAAAGGATGTTGTGAAGCAGCTTGTGCACTGACCTAACATCCAAGTCCATAGGCGATCCCAAGGCTTGCAAAGCAAAGCAGGATCCTGTGGACCAACGAGGAAACACACAATACAGATAAGTATTGGCTTATTTTGCAATTCTTGCTTATGAATATGCATGTGTATATGATTTGGTTATGATGTTTTAAGCTATTGTTTAAGAGATAAAAACTGATGAGAATAAACTAAACATGTGAATTTATTCAATGTCTGAATATAGGTATCAATGGAAGCGAGGCTATGAGAGCATACTAAGGGTGCATGTGGACATGTGATTGTCCTGAAGAGCTCAGAATGAGCAGTAATTAAAAAGGTGTTAGTGAGACTGTGAAGTTCCTAGCAGCCGAGACAAACCATGTGGGGAGGCTCCATGGTTGAGAGGTATGAAATAGACCGGAGACACTAAGTGTCATGACCAAG
>LPNX010731638.1:37595-51163 GCA_001517045.1 Pseudotsuga menziesii | reverse complement strand
CCATCCATGTTTGGAGAGAGAACTAATTCCTATAGAATATTAGACATAAATGGCATCTTAGATTGCAATGCACACCTATAAAAGATACCATCGTGCATGCATATTTCATGGGTAATGTTCTTTATCACCATACATATATATGGAGAGAGGCCTACTTCCTCTAAAATATTGAGAATGTTTGACATTTTAGATTACAGTGAGCACTTATAGACACTTAGGCCTCAAATCAAGGGAACATTGTCCATATAATAAAGTTCTTGATAAGAATGTTAAATTACGATCTTAAATCAAGGCAACATTCTCCATATAAACCTAGATCTTAAATGAAGTTAATACTGACCATTTAATGAAGTCATTAATTATAATGCTAATGTTTGACATCTCATACTACAATGAAAACCTATATGTACCTAGGTCTTAAATCAAGACAATATAGCCCATATAATAAGATTGTTGATAATAATGTTAATATTAATAAGTTAAATCAATATTAAATTAAAACAATATTGTCCATTTAAAATAGAACGTATTAATAATATGCTAATATATTACATTGAATCAAGTTTATTTTTATCTAATCAATTTTTTTTTTACTATGTATTTATATGTTCTCATAATTATAACAACAAAATACAAAGATTAATTATCTTTAAATTAGTATAACCAAATACAACTTTTAGGTCCTAAATTATTTTAAATTAGTAAAACCAAATACAACTGTTATGTCTTATATTATTTAAAATAGTAAAACCAAATACAACTTTTAGGTCTTAATATATATTTATTAGCCTTCTATTGTTGTCAATTGTAAAGTGGTGATGATTTCCCTTACTATTAACTCTTAGTTAAAAAAAACACCAAAATTGTGTATCAATAATGGTTGATTTTGTATTATAAAATTTATTATTTATTTTCTCTTATAAAACTTATAAAAAATATTTATATTATAAATATATTAAATTATATCTGAATGAAATATTTGATTGAAAATGTGCTAAATCATCACCTAACGATTTAGGATAATGTCTTCTCTTTGTAACTATCACTATGTATAAGTTCCAATACCTTCTTTAAAACTACACTACTTATAATTTCCAATAGCTATGTGTTAGTATTCCTTAATTATACTTCATATGTTTCTTGATTCTATTTATCGTATTTGCTCAAACGAGTTGAAGTTCCATTTTAAATTTCTAATTAAATGGTTATTTTCTTTTCTCTCCGTTCTTAATCCAAAACTCTTCCAAGTCTATTCAAATTTAAATTACATGGAGTAGGCGGGAAATCAAACCTCAAGCAAGGGCGCCCTCACAAGATTCAAAATTTAAACATACTTTAGATTGCATCATCAAACGAATATCGTATGGGTTATTAGCATTCATCCTTGTGGATGAGCCATGGATCCACAACTCCATAAGCATAGGATCTGGGCGTTCAATAGGGCAGACATGCATGGATAGGCATATTAAGTTGAGTCCTGACTGTCCTTAATTTGAATGGACACTGTAGGCCAGGACTGACAGTAGGAAGAGGTGTCAGATGACTCTTTAATGTCTAATGCAATAACGTGGGCCACTTACAAAATAGTACAGACTCGAGAGATAGGATTTTTTCGGTTAACAGTTTTCTGAGCTGCAAACATCCGTTTGAATGGGCAGGGTTGTGTGGGACTAGTAGTGACACTTCCTTCTCTTTTCAGAATCTGCAATTGAGATAAGGATTTCCTATTAATATTAGCATTTGCATCAACATGTGCAAAAGAACGTCGAGAGGGTAAAAATATTGAATCTTTCCGCAACTGAGCTTTTCTGATTTACCTTGAGAGACTCGAAATTACATTTTAATAATACTTTTATGGGTACTACTCACCCGAATTAAAAATAAGGTTTTACCTGAAGACATTCATGACTAAATACATCAATGACATCCCGGATTAGAGGATCAATATATCTCTCTCCCCCTGTTCTCTCCCCACCCCTCTCTCTCCCTCTCCCTCTCCCCCTCTCCCCCTCTCCGTCTCCCTCTCCTACAACTTACTACCCGTAGACTCTCTTTCTTTCTCCCTCGTTACATCCTATACCTCTCTTTTCCCTTCAAGAACCCTAATTATCCCTAAACCCTATCCTCTCTCTCTACCCTAGTCTCTATCTTTTTCTTTCCCCACCCTAATTTTAATAAATTTGTATTACCAATTATAAATAGTCTACATGTAAATACATATAAATAATATACATATAACCACCTCTAACTTATTTAGGTTTGACTTTTGACATAGTCAAATTATAAACTTTTGACAAAGTAGGAAAACTCACATTAGCAAAATTTAAAAATGTAATTACCTAAAAAAACTAATGGATAGAAGCTAAACCATAGCTATCCATGGTTTATAATTAAAATGGTTTTTTAATGTTTATATTAATTTTTTTAATTATAAGTTTTATTTTGTAATTTCTTAAAATAATTGTTTAAATATAACAAAATATAAAATACATATTCCAATGATAAATAAAATATAGCGAAGGAGTCATGAAACCAACAAAATTATTTTGTTGTTGCTTTTGTTTAGAAAATGTTCCGAGTCAATATGCATTCATTTATTTCGATTACTAGATAAGGCCATAGATAAAACCATGCAATCTCTCTTGCAGAGTGCTAGGAGAAAACATCCATTTTTAAGGTAAATGAGAGGGTGGAGTTAATGAAAGCAGTGCCCAAAGGATCCTTCACTGAAGGCTGAATGCCATAACCCCAAAATTTCATAAAAATTTTAAATTTTTAAGATAACATAAAATGCTTGAAAACACAGTTCACTAACTACTAGCGGTTAGCGAAAAATAAAACAGTTTAACAATTAGTATTAATCAGCTTCAAAAATACAATAACTAATACAACTTTCATTTTCATAAGATATATAAGAATGACTTGCATCCAGATTTCTTTTAGCGTTACTAATAATTTTACTTTTTAGCAAGTAGGCGAAAATCTATCTTTGAAAAATCGGGACTTACTTAGCATTATGCTAACGCAGATGGACTGCTGGTTCTTACAGGTTCAACAGGTAATGAACGATCATGTAGGAGTTTAATTTGTAAGCTAGTAAGAAGTATTTCTTTTGTATGTTAAAATGCTAGTAAATAAACTGATTATTTAAGAGCAAAGCTATGATGAGGTAAAGTAATTTTCTTCCATAGTTTTTGTTTCTAAGACAGTATCCAATGTTTAGCCATAAATATTGTTATCCTTGACATACTTAGCTAAACAAAAATATTCTTACTATGAGCTTAGAGCTCAAGTTCTTTGACATACAATTACTTTTACTGTAACATGCTCATACTGCTAATGTTATGCTCAAAAGTACTGTCTTTTATTCATGAATGTACTCCTATAAATCTCAAAGGTAAGGATTTCCAATAGAGTACAGATTTCTATTTTGTCTCTTCCTTACTAGCCATAAAAATTATTAACCTGTTGTTTGTATGTAAAAATGCTAACCATCAAGTTATAAACTTCAGTACTTAAATTATTTCCTTGCTAAAAGTATTATTGTAACAATAGATAATACCACATTATTTTTATAATGTACCAAATATAATTTTTACTTATATCCATAGGTAGCCCTACTACCTAGTAATTTCAAAGATATAATGTAAGTTTGGTTCTTTGTAACTAGATACATTATCTTAAGGTGGAATACCACCTAACCACCACTTCTATAAAGTCGAACTAAAGGCAAATACATTATCAATGTTATTCCTATAGTTTATAAATCTTGTGCATGGTTTACACAATAGTAAGATTACTATTGTAATTGTCACCATACTATTATAATTTGTAGCTTATACTAACTACTATGGTATATTTTACTACTTAAAATTTCTAACCTAAGGTCAACATCAAATTAAAACATTATAAATAAAATTACTATGCTATGCTAGAACTAAGAAAAGCACATATATTCATATATTGACTTTGTAAACAATGATAAGATCCATCAAAACTGTCATTCGTGAAGTAAGCATGCAAATCATTATTTATAAAAGTTTATACTATGGTCAACCTCGTGATTGTTTTATTGGCAAGGTTTTTACAACTTTACTCTATGGTCAACGACATAGATTCGTTATTAACAATTGTAACAAACCTCAATACCATTGATTACAATGATATAGTTTTGTATTTCAATAATGAATATATATAGACATTCTATAGTCGATTTGCATAGTTTGTTATTGATCTAAGCAATAATAATTTGATACTTTGTAGTGAAGGTTGACTATAAAAAAGACCCTCACGTGGTTAAAACAATTAGAGGGCACGTGGTCTACTCTTGTCCATGCATTGGCGTCTTAAAAGATAGGAAACCCTATTCACCTGTCAATTGACTCCGAGGGTTTCGCTGGCCTGCGAGCTGCTTTGTGTAGTTTTCCTCGTGGCCATGAGAGGCTGTTCCTCTGCTTTGCTTGCTCTGTAGCTGGTGTTTGTTACTGTGTGGTATCATTATTCAGTCTTAAGATCTCAAATCTTCCTGGTTGTAAGCTTTACTGTGAGAGTGGTTATTTGTTTAATAGTTTGGCTCGCAGCTTGTACAAGGTTTCAGCTCTGTCTTACTTGCTGCTCGTCACGAATTTGTTGAGTTTAAGTTGGTTTGATACTGTCACCACTCCAGGGTCGGTGTAGGGGTTTGAATACTCCTCTGTGTAATTCACTTGAGTTGGTGACAGCTCCATCACTGCTCGATTTCTCTTCTTACTTGTAGGTAATAACAAATTCAAAACAATTCTTAGTTATGAAATCTCTTTGTTAAGATTTATTGTAATTAGGGTTTAAGCTTTGAAGCTGAGTATTGTTCTAATTCCCGGTAATGTGCTCTTTACAGGAACCCATTACAGCTCCAAACTATAGTGGAAAATAAATACATTTGTCGGCTTCTATGAACTCATGGCCTCCAACCGGTAAGCCCTGGTTTTGATGTGGGTTTTTCTGTACTTACGATGAGGGTTTATGGAAGGAAAAACACAGTGCTTAGAAGCCTGATTTCGGTTTCTTCATTTGGTTAAAACGTTTAGTATGTTGCTCTCTAGTTTACTTTAAAAACCCTTGTTGTTTACGATGGGTAATACCGACTCTTGAGCTGTGATATGAATGTAGTTTTTGGTTATTTGATTTAGCCTTACAGCTTGAAAATGTAATACAGTTGGCTTTTAAAAAGTAAGGATTTGTTTAATATTTGAGTTTCCAAATGAGCTCTGTCTCATTTTGGTGTTAGATGTGAACTGTGGTTTCGTTATTATGTAAATACTGTGTTTATTTCATTGTTTAAAAGAATTATAAAAGATATTTACTTTCAGGTAAAGACTGTGATTAGTTTAAAGCATGGATTTTAGCCTTCTTATTAATTTTGTTACACAGTTAACAATGTAACTGGTTAAAACTTATTACAGGTTAATTTGTAATTAAATAGAATAGTCAAAGGGGTTTCAACCCTTAGGTTTTTTTTTTATAGGTATGAACCTGTCTGCTTTTTAAATTTTAAAATGCATAATTATATATAATTCTTAGTTATTCTGTGTATTATTTATAATACATTTATCTTTATTTACTACTCTGTACTTCATAATTATTTAGAGCTCTGTAGAGAATAGAATGTTAACTCTAGAACTCTGTTTATTTTACATAAATAAATGGTTTATAAACGAAACCCTAACCTGGTTTTTATTAAGTAATAGTTTAAGATTAAGTTAATATTTTAAAAGAAGAACTGTTTAGTTATTAACTTGTTTCTAGACTTTCTTGAAGATTAGTTATCATCTCCAATAAACTTTTATTTCCTATCTGTATACTATTACTGTAATGCTAGTGTAATTTACTATTTCATTTTTCTGCATTTTCGTTTGGTTAAACTAAGTAAAACAGTAAATATAAACAAACATAACACTGCTATTTCATTGCTTTTCAAACACTGAAATAAAATTTACTCTTTTTACCTACATATACAAAATCATATCTACTAATTCCATTCTCTTAAGGATTATTTCATTTATTTAAAGCTTTCTAACTGTGCTAGAGTACGACCTGGTTTCCAGGTGTGGAAAAAAAGGTCTAGAAATTTAATTTCTTTCTATTTCATTACTTCCCTAAACCATTTTCATTGCTATAAATAATCAAATAAGAATACTAAATGTAACATTTCACAAACTCTGAACTTTAACATTCATATAGCAGATAAACTAAGATTTATTTAACTAAAACAGTAAAATAAAATAACATAGAACCTGTTGAGGACAAGACGACAACAGCTTTAGGAGGTTGTTCCTCCCTACCAATCTCCAAGAGAGCACTCAAACAACGCTTCCTCAGGACCCCCAAGCCTATTCTTGGTCTTCTTGGCAGAGAATTGGGTGGAGAATGCAACTGTAGAACCCTTTGTCACCTGGCTAGTTCAGTACCTCAGTAAAACAATCTTCTCTCAGCAGTATGATCTTCAGCTTAAAAGATGCAACTAGATCATTCACATCAGTTATCCCCTCAAACACTTTCCAAATTCCCCTCCATTGAATTTCTCTGAAGTACATTCATTCACCCTGAATGATCACTTCTCTAGAATGAGTAGCCTCAGCTCTCTTCAATGGGAAATTTTATAGAGATGCCTAGGTCTTCTGGGTCAGTTTTCATTAATTGAGGCACCTGCTCTGATTCCACTTTCTTGGGGAATCATGACCACAAATATAGGGACGTTTCCACCTACAACAGTTGGAAGTGGTTTGAAAATGCTGCCACATGTCAGTTTGCTCTCCACCCAGTCTCCTCCACCAATTTGACCAGTAAACACTCTTTTAACAGCTCTCCTAAGCTGGTGTCTCCTCATTTATTTATTTATAAATAAAATATTCTGAATTTACATTAAATATCGTTGACCCCACTGGTCATCCATTATAACTTAGAATAAAATTTAACATAATGTTCCTCAAATAATATAAAATTGTTTTTGCAAAATTGGGGCATGTGACATACACAACCCCTTAAATTATAACGTCGTCCTCGATGTTATTTATTCCTCGTCCTCATAATTCTCCTGGAACAAAATTGGATATGCATCCCGCATATCACTTTCCAATTCCCAGGTGGCTTCCTCTAGACTAAGGTGCTTCCATTGCACCTTCACTTAACCAATGGTGCGGTTTCGAAGTGTGATCTCCCCCCACTCGAGGAAACAGTCTGGTTCCACTAGAAAATGTCCTTCGGGTTCCACCTATACATCATTCCAGTTAACAACATGAGTAGCATCAAGAACATATTTCTTTAATATAGAAATGTGAAAAACATTGTGAACTCTTAAATTCGGTGGTAAGGCTAACTGATAGGCTACCTGTCCAATCCTGGACAGTATTTCAAAAGGACCACAATAACAAGGTGCTAGTTTGGCACAACTTCCCAACCTCAGAGAGGTTTTTTTGGGTCTCACCTTGATGAACGCATGTTCACCTAATTGAAATTGTTTTGTAGTTATTTTAAGGTCTATGTGACTTTTATGTCAATCTTGTGCAATTTTCAGATTCCCTTGTACCTGCTTTACAATTTCTTCCTTTTCTTTCAATAATTCAGGACCTAATACTAACCTGTCCATCGGATTACTCCAAGAGATAGGAGTGTTACATTTCCTTCCATACAAAATTTTGAAAGGACTAAATCTGGCTCAAGCCTGATAATTATTATTGTATGCAAATTCTACCAGGTGTAAATAATCTTCCCATTTACCTCGTTGATCCTTTACGTACATTCTTAGTAAATCTTCCAATACTTGATTTACTCTTTCAATATGTCCATCAGTTTGAGGGTGGAACGAATTACTAAAATTTAGTGTAGTATTGAATCCTTTAAACATAGATCTCCAAAAGTTATCTATAAATTTAGGGTCTTGATCTAAGATTATAACTTTTGGTATTCCATGCAGTGGGAAAATTTTCTTTAAACAGATATCAGCTATGCTTGTAGCTTTATAAGTAGTTTTTATAGGTATAAAATGGGCTGCTTTACTCAATTTGTTGACCACTACCATTATAGAATCATTTAAATTCTGATTTTTAAGCAGTCTAGTAACAAAATCAAGACTAATTATCTCCCATTTCTAGCTAGGAATGGGCAATGGTTGAAGTAATCCAGTTGGATGTTGATGTTCAGTTTTTACTTGCTGACATTCAAAACATCTGGTGATATATTCTGCCAGTTCAGTCTTCATGTTTAGCCAAAAATATTCTTTTCTTAACATAGTTATAGTCTTCTGATAACCCGGATGGCCTGAGTAAGAATTTTTATGGATTTTGTCTAAAATTAATAACTTAAATTTAGGTACATTAGGTACATACATTCTGTCTTTATACAGTAAAAATCCTTTTTCATTCAAGTTGTACCCTATACTTAGCCTTCCTATTGGATTTTCTTTTGCTTTTGCTTGTAATTTTTGGTAAATTTCATCTTGTTCTAACCCTGGTTTAAGTTGTTCTTCTAGATCTATTGTATAAGTGTTGATAAATAATGTAAAGTTCAGCTTTTCATTTCTACTTAATGCATCAGCAATTTTATTTTCTTTCCCTTTAATGTGTTGAATTTCAAAATCATACTCACTTAGAAAAGCTAGCCACCTAGCTTGTCTAGCATTCAGGTTAGGTTGATCTAACATATATTTTAGTTCCTTATTATCTGTCATTAGAATAAATTTTCTTCCAATCAAATGATGATGCCACATCTTTAAAGTATGTATGACAATAGCTAATTCCAAGTCATAAGTTGCATAATTCTTTTCATGAATTTTTAATTTTCTACACTCATAAGTGATAACATGCCCTTCTTGAGTCAACATTCAACCTAAACCATCATTATAGACGTCAGTACACACTATAAAATCTTTATTTGGATCAACTATTCTTAAAATAAATGCACTGGTTAATAAGGTTTTTAACTTTTTAAAACTATCCTCGCACTTCTGATTCCAATCAAATTTATTTTCCTTTTTCTGCAAAGAGGTTATCGGATTTGCGATTCTCAAAAACCCTTCAATGAACCTATGGTAATAACCGGTAATTCCCATGAAGGATCGAACATCAGTTACGTCTTTAGGAATTGGCTAATCGTCAATCGCCTTTATCTTTTCGGAATCCACCGAAATTCCTTCTTTAGTCACCACATTAGATTTTATCTTTAAAGAAGTCACATTTACTAAACTTTGCAAAGAGTTGATGATCTCGCAAATATTGCAAGACAATTTTTAAATATTCCTTATGTTCTTCTTTAGATTTTGAATAAATTAATATGTCATCGATAAACACGACCACAAACTTATCCACATATTTATGCATTACATTATTCATTAGACACATAAAAACAGCTGGAGCATTAGTAAGCTCGAATGGCATGACGACAAACTTGTAATGACCATATCGAGTCCTAAAAGTTGTTTTAAAGATGTCTTCATCTTTAATTCTAACTTGGTGATATCCAGACCGTAAATCAATTTTTGAAAACACCGTGGCTCCACGTAGTTGATCAAATAGATCATCTATGCGAGGTAATGGGTTTCTATTTTTAATAGTCATCTTATTTAACTGACGATAATCTATGCAAAGTCATAGAGTCCCGTCCTTCTTCTTAACAAAAATGACAGGTGCCCCCCAGGGAGACACACTAGATCGAATATATTTCTTGTCAATAAGTACTTTTAATTGTGACTTAAGTTCATTAAGTTCAAGTATGTTCATCTGATAAGGGGCCTTTGAGATGGGTACTGCACCAAGTACCAGCTCAATGGTAAAATCTAGTTCCATTTTCGGAGGTAGTCCCGAAATTTCTTCCTGAAATACATCTGCATACTCTTTTAAAACTGGTATATCCTCCAATTTTAATGTATTAATGTTGTTTAAATTTTCCTCATTAGTTACTGTTATTGCATAAGCCTTACAACCTTTCCTAACAACTCTCTTAAGCTGTAGAACAGAAATCTTCCTTACGGTTGTTTTTCTAGGGATTCCCTTTATGCTTATTGGTTTTCCATATTTATTTATACAAGTAAAGGTTTTGTCATAGCAATTCAAAATCACCCTATGCTGCTCTAACCAATCCATACCGATTAGTATGTCATAATAACCCAGAGGTAATACATTAAGCTTTACAGAAGTTTCAAATTAATCCATAACTACTGCACAATTATTTACAAAACTAGTTACCTTCCTCTTTGCACTAGTAGCTAACTGAACCAACCAAGAACTTACAAACTTTTCAACAAGTAGTTTACATTTTTCTACCAAATCAGCTGAAATATAACTTAAACTAGCTCCTGGATCAATTAAAATAGATATGGGTGTTTGGTTTATTTTACCTTCTACTTCCACCATGGAAGTTTGATAGTGTGCTTGCCGATTTTCCAAAGCTGCATTAATCCTGGGCATAGTCCTCTCTAAATCTCCAACAGTCATCTCCTCCTGTATTGTATGGATATTAGTGACAGTATTTTTTCGATTAGGACAGACTGAGGCATAATGTGGACCATAGCACTCCCAACACTTTATGAGTTCTTTTCGTTCAAATTTCTTTGTGTAATTACTATGATTATTAGCAGACTCTTTACTCTTTTGATTGTTCTGATTGTTCTGTGAATTATTCTTATTCCCCTGGAAATTATTATTAGAAAAGTTTCTGTCCTTATTACTTTTAGAATTCTGATTGGGCACAAACTCTTTCTTGTTCTGATCATAATTATTATTCCTTTTGGCCTTCCAATTGGCCATACTCTCCTTTTTTCGATTCTCTTCATAACAAAAATTGGCTTTCCTCATAGCTTCTTCCAGAGTTTTTGGATTGTCATACTCAATCCTATCCTTTATGTGATAAGGTAAACAGCTCAGAAACTGATGTACCTTTGGTTTTTCATCCACAAGGTATGGCACATACCTAAGAAGACTTAAAAACTTACTGTTCAAATCTTTCATGGTCATTGTACCTAGTTTTAGCTCATAGAATTCTTTAGCCCTTTCTTCATAGTACTGTTCAGATAAAAATTTCTTTTTAAACTACTTCTTGAAAGTACTCCAATTTATGTTCTTCTCTCTTATTCCTTTCACTCTCTTTAAATCTTGCCACCAAATATCATCTTTCACTGAAAGATTATAGATAGCCATTCTAGCCTTTGATTGGTTAGAATAGTTATAAATATGAAAGTACTTCTTCATCCCGGATAACCAGGATTCTGCTTACTCCCCCTTTTTAGTTTCTCCATTAAATATTGGCGATTTGATCTTCTTAAACTCTCCAGAAATTTCTTCATAAGCTTTATATTTTCTTTTTCTAGTATGGTGGTTATCCTCGCTACTATCACTAGTAGAATGAGAATTACGTTGATCACCAAATACTTCGGAAGATGAGCTACTTTCATTTTTAGTCAGTTTAGTCTTTTTATACTTATGTTGGTAACTTGTATCTTCTGAATCAACTCTTTTACCCCTTCCCTTAGTATGGAATATTTCTATTAGGATCTGTTTCAGCTCCTCCTGAGCTCTGAAAATCCTCTCATTTTCTTTTTTAATAGACTCCATTTCAGATTTTATTTATTTTACTGTTTGTAAAAGTTCTGAGGAATTAGTGGTTATGTCTTCTTGTATAGGTTCTCTTTGTAAATTTTCTTGTTCAGTATAGGGAGATTCATGTTCCGCATATTCCTCCAGTCTTTCCATACCTGTTGTTAAACTCAGAAACAAATTTCTCTGTTGAATAACATTAAAAGAAAACAACATCAAAAAAATTATTTAAATTCATTGTTTTATATAAGCAAGTTGAGCTTCATCAAGGCCTAGTGTTTGAACCTTGTGCTCTGATACCACATGTCATAACCCCAAAATTTCATAAAAATTTAAAATTTTTAAGATAACATAAAATGTCTGAAAACACAGTTCACTAACTACTAGCAATTAGCAGAAAATGAAACAGTTTAACAATTAGTATTAATTAGCTTCAAAAATACAATAGCTAATACAACTTTCATTTTCATAAGATATATAAGAATGACTTGCATCCAGATTTCCTTTAGCTTTACTAATAATTTTAATTTTTGGCAAGTAGGTGAAAATCTATCTTTGAAAACTCGAGGCTTAGTTAGCATTATGCTAACGTAGATGGACTGCTGGTTCTTATAGGTTCAACAGGTAATGAACGATCAAGTAGGAGTTTAATTCATAAGGTAGCAAGAAGTATTTCTGTTGCATGTTAAAATGCTTTATTCAAGAGTGAAGCTCTGATGAGGTAAAGTAATTTTCTTCCATAGTTTTTGTTTCTAAGACAGTATCCAATGTTTAGCCATAAAGATTGTTATCCTTGACATACTTAGCTAAACAAAAAGATTCTTACTGTGAGATTAGAGCTCAATTTCTTTGACATACAATTCCTTTTATNTATATATATATATATATATATATATATATATATAAAGTCGATTTGCATAGTTTGTTATTGATTTAAGCAATAATAATTCAATACTTGATAGTGCAGGTTGACTATAGACAAGACCCTCACGTGGTTAAAAAAATTAGAGGGCACATGGTTTGCTCTCGTCCATGCATTAGTGTCTTAAAAGACATGAAACCCTATTCACCTGTCATTTGACTCTGAGGGTTTCGCCGGCCTGTGGGTTTCTCTGTGTAGTTTTCCTGACGACCATGAGAGGTTGTTCCTTTGATTTTCTTGCTCCATAGCTGGTGTTTGTTACTGTGTGGTCTCATTATTCAGTCTTAAGATCTCAAATCTTCATGGTTGTAAGCTTTACTGTGAGAGTGGTTATTTGTTTAATAGTTTGGCTCGCGGCCTGTACAAGGCTTCAACTCTGTCTTACTTGCTACTCATCATGGCTTTGTTGAGTTTAATTTGGTTTGATACTGTCTCCACTCCAGGGTCGGCGTAAGGGTTTGAATACTCCTCTGTGTAATTCGCTTGAGCTGGTGAAATCTCTATCATTGCTCGATTTCTCTTCTTACTTGTAGGTAATAACAAATTGAAAACAATTCTTAGTTATGAAATCTCTTTGTTAAGCTTTATTGTAGTTAGGGTTTAAGCTTAGAAGCTGAGTATTGTTCTAACGCCCGGTAATGTGCTCTTTACAGGAACCCATTACAGCTCCAAACTACAATGGAAAAGAAATACATTTGCTGACTTCTGTGAACTCGTGGCCTCCAACTGGCAAGCCCTGGTTTCAATGTGGGTTTTTCCCTACTTGCGATGAGGGTTGATGGAAGGAAAAACACAGTACTTAGAAGCCTCGTTTTGATTTCTTCATTTGGTTAAAATGTTTAGTATGTTGCTCTCTAGTTTAATTTAAAAACCCTTGTTGTTTACGCTGGGTAATATCAGCTCTTGAGCCATGATATGAATGTAGTTTTTGGTTATGGATTTAGCCTTACGGCTCGAAAATGTAATACATTTGGTTTTTAAAAAGAAAGGATTTGTTTAAGCTTTGAGTTTCCAAATGAGCTCTGTCTCATTTTGCTGTTAGATGTGAACTGTGGTTTTGTTATTATGTAAATACTATGTTT
>LPNX010731638.1:16724-35765 GCA_001517045.1 Pseudotsuga menziesii | reverse complement strand
AGTTTGTTACACAGTTAACAATGTAACTGGTTAAAAATTATTACAGGTTAATTTGTAATTAAATAGATTAGTCAAAGGGGTTTCGACCCTTAGGTTTTTTTTTTATAGGTATGAACTTGTCTGTTTTTTAAACTTTAAAATGCATAATTATATATAATTCTTAGTTATTATGTTTATTATTTATAATACATTTATCTTTATTTACTACTCTGTACTTCATAATTATGTAGAGCTCTGTAGAGAATAGAATGTTAACTCTAGAACTCTGTTTATTTTAGATAAATAAAGGGTTTATAAATGAAACCCTAACCTGGTTTTTATTAAGTAATAGTTTAAGATTAAGTTAATATTTTAAAAGAAGAACTGTTTAGTTATTAACTTGTTTCTAGACTTTCTTCAAGATTAGTTATTATCTCCAATAAACTTTTATTTCCTATCTGTATACTATTACTGTAATGCTAGTGTAATTTACTATTTCATTTTTCTGCATTTTCGTTTGGTTAAACTAAGTAAAACAATGAATATAAACAAACATAACACTGCTATTTCATTTCTTTTCAAACACTGAAATAAAATTTACTTTGTTTACCTACAAATACAAAATCATATCTACTAATTCCATTCTCTTAAGGATGATTTTATTTATTTAAAGCTTTCTAACTGTGCTAGAGTATGACCTGGTTTCCAGGTGTGGAAAAACACAGTCTAGAAATTTAATTTCTTTCTATTTCATTACTTCCCTAAGCCATTTTCATTGCTATAAATAATCAAATAAGAATACTAAATCTAACATTTCACAAACTCTGAACTTTAACATTCATATAGCATATAAACTAAGATTTATTTAACTAAGACAGTAAAATAAAATAACATAGAACCTGTTGAGGACAAGATGAAAATAGCTTTAGGAGGCCGTTCCTCCCTACCAATCTCCTGGAGAGCGTTCAAACAACGCTTCCTCAAGACCCTCGATCCTATTCTTGGTCTTCTTGGCTAAGAACTGGGTGGAGAATGCAACTGTAGAACCCTCTGTCACCTGACTAGTTCAATACCTTAGTAAAACAATCTTCTCTCAGTAGTATGATCTTCAGCTTAAAAGATGCAACTAGATCATTCACAATAGTTATCCCCTCAAACACTTTCCAGATTCCCCTCCATTGAATTTCTCTGAAGTACATTCATTCACCCTGAATGATCACTTCTCTAGAATGAGCAGCCTCATCTCTCTTCAATGGGAAATTTTATAGAGATGCATAGGTCTTCTGGGTCAGTTTTCATTAATTGAGCCACCTGCTCTGATTCCACTTTCTTGGGGAATCATGACCACAAATATAGGGAGGTTTCCACCTGAAATAGTTGGAAGTGATTTGAGGATGCTGCCACATGTCATTTTTCTCTCCACCCAGTCTCCTCCACCAATTTGACCAGTAAACACTCTTTTAACAGCTCTTTTAAGTTGTTGTCTCCTCATTTATTTATTTATAAATAAAATATTCTCAATTTACATTAAATATCCTTGACCCCACTAGTCATCCATTACAACTTAACATAAAAGTTAACATAATGTTCCTCAAATAATATAAAATTGTTTTTTGCAAAGTTGGGGCATGTGACACTGAACATATTTCTTATTTTTTTCTCATAGCAGAGAGATCCCTTCATCTTGTTTTTTTTCTCCACCCACTTCTACTCCATTCCATTCCTAAGTAAATTAACATTATTGGTTAATTTAAAATAAAAACTTTTACAAATATATAAAAAAATAAATTGTAAATTGTACCATGTCTTGTTCTTCTTTGTTGACGCTTCTATGGATTTTGAGAATAAATAAAACGGCTGAATTCGCCCTTAACAAATGAATTGCATTTCGATGCCAATGCATTCCTATTGAGAACAAATTACATCTTAATAATAATGAAGTTTGTGAAAATCATAAGCAATCAAAAGGATGATTGTCATAGTTAATATCCAAATTATTTGCTTTAATGCAAGAGATGGAGACGAATGGTGTAAATCAGTTGTGTTAAGATAGGACATTATATGGTGTTATTAAGATTGTTGAGCATATTGTCTTGTTGCAAATTAGAGAAAAATAATAGAGCAGAGATGTGCTGCAACATACATTGTGTAATTGAACATAGGCAGCCTATTTATGCAAAAATAATGTTTTCCATAATAAAATTGTTTAAATAAAAAAAATATAAAATACATATTCCAATGAGAAATAAAATATATCGAAGGAGTCATGAATCCAACACAATTATTTTTCTCTTGCTTGTGCTTAGAAAATGTTCCAGGTCAATATGCATTCATTTATTGCCATTAGTGGCCAAGGCCAATGATAATCAATTTATCTATTTACCTTTCTACTTTCTTCTTTCCAATGTGGAAAGCGAAAAGTGGAAAGATAAATTGATAAATTGATTATCAATTTATCTTTCCTCTTTCCGCTTTCCACTTTCCAATGCAGAAAGAGGAAAGTGGAAAGGTAAATTGATAATCAATTTATCAATTTACCTTTCCTCTTTCCGAGAAGGTAAATTGATAAATTGATTATCAATTTACCTTTCGATTTCCTCTTTCGGCACGCGGATTATAGAAACTCTACCTTGCGGAAAGCTGAAGGTAAATGGTAAAATCTGTGCAAATATCTAAGTAATAAAAACCAAGATTCGACGCGTATCGAAATGCGTAAAAAGGTTTATGAATTATTTGAATATTATGTAGAGAATCCATTAACTATTGTTTGTTGTTATTTGTTTCTTACCGTTTATGAATGATTTGAATAATCTATAGATATTTCATTAACCTTTACTTGATTATCAATTTATCTTTCCACTTTCCACTTTCCAATGCGGAAAGAGGAAAGAGAAAAGGTAAATTGATAATCAATTTATCAATTTACCTTTCCACTTTTTGAGAAAGGTAAATTGATAAATTGATTATCAATTTACCTTTCTCTTTCAGCTTTCAGCATACAGATTGTAGAAACTCAACCTCGTGGAAAGTTCAAGGTAAATGGTAAAATCTGTGCAAATATCTCAGTAATAAAAACCAAGATTCTACGTGTATCAAAATGCATAAGAAGGTTTATGATTATTTGAATATTCTATAGAGAAACCATTAACTATTATTTGTTGTTATTTGTTTCTTACCATTTATGAATGATTTGAATAATCTATAGAGATTTCATTAACATTTACTTGGGTGTGTAGAATTCAGAGATTTTGGAGATTTGGAAGGGACGAATTTAGACTTACTGTGCCCTTAGAAATTTTAACGGAAGGTCCTTCGGTCACTGCCAAATTTAGCGAATCCATTGCAAAACGTCCTCCATCCCTGAACCTGGTTGCGCCCCTCCAGAGGTGAGAAATTTTTTCTTCCTACAATAGCCTACATTTTCTCTCTGATTCTTTTTCTTCTTCCTGCAAATCGTACCAATTTAGAGGCAAAAATATCTGCCAAATTTAGAGGCATACCAATTAGAAACAACGCAGAGTGAGTTTAAAATAAGGATGGACTTGGAGGAAGAAGAAGTTACGCAGAAAGAATACGAACATATAGAATAAATCCTGAGCGTTTTTAGAACGTGTATTTAAGCGATCAATTTTTTCCACGTTTTTTGCTCATCAATTCTCTCAATAGTGAACGAATATTCTTGAATACCATATTATTCAATGATGTCCACACCTTTGGTGGTTGTAACTATTCCTTCTTTCTCCAGAAGAACTAGGTAGGAATCGCCTTCGACCTGAAAAACCTCATCAAGCTTCTTCCTTGTCTTTTCATCTGAAAACGACAAAGCAAGCCATGGCATGGTGTGATGGTATTCCTCAAATGACTTCTCATCACAATATTCAGAAATGAATATGATCTCGAAGTCCCCCTTCTCCAATAACGATTTATAGATTTCACACAAAACGGGGGTGAAATACCTGCATTGAGGGAACCAATGGGAAGAAAAGTACAGACCCAAATATTTCCCTTTCCTTTCTTCAACTTTCACCTGTAGATTGCATTGAACTCATTTTTTTTCTTTCACCCGTAGATTACATTGAATTTGATCCATGAATGCAATTTTCGAACTAGAAGAATGATATCATAAAGTATAATAGCCATACCTTGTCTCCATTGTTTCTAGTGAATAAATCATGTTCCTCATTACGGAGCAAAGAGGTCAAACTCTCATAGGTTTCACCCACGTGAATGACTGCCTTCTCTTGGTCAACACTAAATTGTGGCGCGCCTTACTTTGCTTGAGTGTCCAACCATCTGGATATTTCCAGATTTTTGTTTTTCTATTTTGTATCATATATATCTAATTATGTATTAGTTTCTCTTATATATAACTATTTGTATGATAAACCTAATACCTAATTATGTATTTTATTTATATATATAATTGTTATCTGTGGAAACAATGGTTATAGTTAATAACATTTATTGAGATTGATTTTGAATTTTTTTTATAAAGAAAATGGTGAAACTTTTTATAATATAGATGTTAGAGAGTTCTTTTCTATTTATTTAAAAAATGGAAAAAATTATCATAATTTAGTTCGTTAAATTACTGTGAAAATAGTTATTATAGTAATTATCTAGTTATAGTAATTATTATTGGTTAAGTTTTGAGTTGATTCATTATCATCGTTATTAAAAAAATCAATTTTGACTTTTCATTAAGAGTAGCCGAAAAGGGTAGGCTTTTCATTCTTCGTGTTTTTTCATTCTCGACTCCTTCTCCCTTCCAAATTGATAAATTGATTATGAATTTATCTTTCCGCTTTCCACTTTCCAATGTGGAAAGAGGAAAAGAGAAAGGTAAATTGATAATTGATTATTCAATTTACATGTGATCATAATATGTTTTTTGTTATCCATTTAATTTTTTTTATCATAATCTAAATTATAAATAATAAATTTTAAAAATTACAGATTTATATGAATACACTATTTTATCTATTTCTGAAAATGAAACAATTTTCAAAATAAATAACAATAATCCTCTTCCAATTATTAAACTCATTTATATTTTTCATTTTAATATATTTAAATTTAATAAAATATTTAAGTATTCCCTAAAAGTATTAATCATTTTTAAACTTTAGTACAATAAAATTCCAAAAAACATTAACATATTGTTATCTCAAATTGATTTGAATGGTTTTATAATAACAAAAATAAAATAAAATAACATAACATTTTTATTATATTGACATACCACAAGAAGCAATTACCTAAAGCTCACGAATACAACCAAAATTATATATAAATATAAATATAAAGTGCAATTAATTTAAAATTATAAAATACTTAAAATTATAAAATAGAAAAGTAGAAAATAAGTTTTTAATAATATTAATGAATGATCAGCACATGAGACTAGCTACCTAAATCTAACCAATATCACAATATATATATATACATATATATAAAACAAAATGTAGAAAATCTATTTTTAATAATATTTATGAATGATCAACAATGAGACTAAAAAATACCCCTAGTTTTATAACAAACTGTGGGTGTGTAATTGATTTCAAACTAGCCACCTAAAGCTCACCAATACTATATATAAAAGTGCAATCTATTTAAAATTATAAAAAAAATAGAAAATAAGTTTTTAATAATATTCATGAATGATTAATTGATGAGACTCAGAAATACCACTGGTTTTATAACAAACTGTGGGAATGTAATTTAACAAACCGTGGGAGTGTAATTTGTTTCATCATAATTTTGTTGAAGTTCATGCAACCACTTCATAGAAATACTTAAAAATATACCAATAATATCTCGAAAAAAAAATCACTCATTTAATAAATTGATAAATTGATAAATTATTATCAATTTACCTTTCCTCTTTCCGGGAAAGGTAAATTAATAAATTAATTAACATCTGGGTATTAGAAACCAGAAAACTTCAGTTTTGTTAAAGTTGTTTGGTGTTTCCCCGATTTTCGATTTCCTACTTTTTGCTTATCGGATATCGACATAATTGCTTTCCATTTATGATTTATCGAATTTTCCGATTTTCGAGTATCGAAAACCAAAAGTTTCACTTTAGATAAAATTGAAGGTTTCTTTCCCGACTTCTGATTTCCGTTACTTCGGATCTCGGAAACAGGAATTGTCATTTCTAGTTAATAATTTTTTTTGCTTTCCCGATTCTAGATTTTTGATATTCCGGATCTCAGAAACCAAAAACACCACATCTTTTTCGACTGAATGTTTGTTTCCCGATCTCCGATTCCCTATTTCACAAATTGGAAATCCAAAACCACGAAAAGTAAATATTGCCAAATCGTATATACTATCATGTTGCCTTGATCTCAGTTTTTTGCTTTCACCCGTAGATTACATTGAATTCAATCCATGAATGCAATTTTCGAATGATAAGAATGATATCATAAAGTATAACAGTCATACCTTGTCTCCATTGTTCCTGTTCAAGCAATCACGTTACTCATTACAGAGCAAAGAGGTCAAACTGTCGTAGGTTTCACCCATGTGGGTGACTTCCTTCTCCTGGTCATTTACCTCGGCCATACTAAATTGTTGGGTGCCTTACTTTCCTTAGGTGTCCAACCATGTGGATATGTCCAAATTTTTGTTTTTCTATTTTGTATCATATATATCTAATTATGTATTAGTTACTTTTATAGATAACTATTTGTATGATAAACCTAATACCTAATTATGGGAACAATGGTTATAATTATTATCCGTGGGAACAATGGTTATAATTAATAACATTTATTGAGATTGATTTTGAATTTGTTTTTTTTTAAGAAAACGATGAAACTTTTTATAATATAAATGTTAGAAAGTTATTTTCTATATATTTAAAAAATGGAAAAAATTATCATAATTTAGTTTGTTAATTTGAGTGTGAAAATAGTTATTATAGTAATTATCTAGTTATAGTAATTATTATTGGTTAAGTTTTTAGTTGATTCATTATCATCGTTATTCAAAAAACTAGTGTAAAAGCTAATATTAGTTGGGAGTGTCTAGTAGTAGGATAATGGACCAATGATTAGGGCTCTTTCTATCCGGAAAGTTTGCACAATACCTCAAATTGAAGAGTCTCTACCAGGATTCAACAAAAAAAAATTCATGGAGTTGTAAATCCTAACTGTTGAAATTGCATAATTCACATGTTGTAAGGGTTTTCAAGTCTATTGAATCAATTTGTGCAATAGAAATCTACAATTTCAAATAATTTGAAGGTAAATTTTAGCAAAAACAGAATCATAAGATTCTAGGACAAATCATTGGCCCATTTTCCTACTCGGTGTCTTTATCAGCGCAGACAACACCTAATAAGCCTTTCCCCTAGAAATTCAAGTGCACTAGCCTAGTTGGTGGAATGCCTGAATATCTTGCAAGGGGCCTCGATAACAACCAAGTGACCAAGGATATGCAGTGGCCACCAAATAGTAACGATGATGAGGCCTGCATTTGCATTTTTATTTGTTAGAATAATTTTTTCTTTTATTATTATCAATTGGAGAGATTTCTTTGTATATGGTTCAAACACTATTTGTGTTTTACAGATCTGGTACATTCTTTGTATGCGATTTTACCTTGTAAGCATTTTAACTTAGTCTGCATTTGATTTTTAATGATAGATCTGTCCTGGTAAGATTTTATCTGCAATGGATGATAGAACCTTCCTTTGAATGCATTTCTAACATGAACCATATATTTGAATGCAATGCTATGTTTGAAGTTGTGACATAAAGTGCTAAAAACTTAGAGTACATTATGAAAACAGAGTTCCATTATTTCCGTAAGGGATGGTATTTCAATTTTGTCTTCTTCGACATCTTTGGAGATGGTATATTCACTATAGATGGCAAGCTCTGGAAGCATGAGAAGAAGGTCATGGCCATGCCTCTATCCAATGGGAGTTCAAGAGGATGTAACATAAAGATTTAGTTTATAAATTGTTTTTTGTTTCATTATTATTCATTAAGTTTTACAGTAATATATACGCTTATTTAATAAATCAAGTTAAAAATGCATGATAGTTAAACAAATGATATTAAAATACATTTTAATTAAGAAATTTATTTAAAAACATATTTTAGTTCAAATGTAATTTATTCAAATTTATTTACAGAAAGCGGATGAAAAAAAATGCGAAAAAATCAAAGTTCCTATTTCCGCATTCCGCAATGGGGAAAGCGGAAATAGAGAAATAAGATAAAAAAAATATGAGACAAATACTTTTCTGATTTCTGCATTCTGCACTGCCGAAAGCGGAAGTCGAAAATACATAAAGTTTTAGTACGAACTTGTAACTTTCGATTTCCGTGTTCCACATCGCGGAAAGCGGAAGTCGGGAAAAACTGCGGAAAACATATTTTACTAAGTGAAATGTTCATGCTTCTGCAGATGCTTGATGCAGTTCGGGAAAGACTCAATATTTTTACCCTCTTGGTGTTCCTTTGTACCTCTCAATCATTTCTGTTAATATTTAAACTTACCTCATCTAAATGTTATTAAAATGCTAAATAACATTTGGCAGTTCCTGGGATAGGCATGTGTGATTCAAAGTCAGTTCAATTTTGAAGTTTACTCATGTGTTGGTTCGATTTTGAATTTGTTCTTTGCAGCTGAACACATGAGGTCTTCTCTAGCTCGACAACAAAAAGCCTCTCCAGCAACTCTTTCAGGAGTTTCAGCAGCAACATTTTTATTTTTTAGTAGATTCCACAACACCACACACATGCTTGTTCTCGGTGCCTCTTTGCAGAGCATTTTCATCACACATCGCACAATCAGTGAGTTGATTTTCATCACCGACAATTAACAAAATTTGAAGACAAATGTGATTAGAATCTCATCTTATGCTTTCTCACAAGGATTATATTAATATGGGTTCAATGCATTCATAGGGGAGTTAGGTGTCTCGAATCTCCACCCTCCTCATCTAGGTGACAAAATTCACTAAGTAGCCAGGTGTCTCTAGCTTCTCAGTATCATCTGCACTCACTACGAAACCAGGTGTCTCCACCCTACCAGTGTCAACATCAACAACAATTTGTTGTGCATTATCCTTACTGTAGCTTCTTAGCAGCCATGGAAGCCTCCCATCATTCTATAGTGTTTTCAAACTTAATTCAAGAGGAAAAAACAGGGACTCTTTGCATCTAAATCTTCCATCATTCTACAGTGTTTTCAAAATTAAATTAGGAGGAAGAAATCAATGACGTTTTCCATATGAATATGGAGGATTGAGTTGAATGAGAGATTATCCATATCCTATTTATTGTAATGGACATAGGGTCACACAATTTACTTAGTAGTTATTTAGTATTGGTTAGCTAACTCATCTTTACTTAGTCCTTTGTGGATCTTACAGAATAACTTATAAAGGCTCTTTGGCCTTCATATTTTGTTATTGAGTTGGTTGTGTTTCACTCTAAGTTGTGTTAGTCGGGAGGTGATGCTCCTCTTTGAACTTCACCTGTTACTGATAAATAATGAAAAAAAATAGTGTGACTGAAAAATAGAATAAATTACATAATTTCATGCTCATCATTGGGTGATATGTTGAACAATCCATTTTCTCACGATTTCCATTATCTTATAATGTTTTCATTACACTTATTATTAGATTTTTGAATGTAAAACAAGTCCCAAAAACTGCACTTCGTTAAACACATATTCTGTCTATTTTCCCCTCTCGATTTGGGCTTAGGTGCGAGAGCTGAAGTCGTAATGTCATAATATTTAAGTTGGAGTATTGGTTTTATTTGCATTTAACCATTTTGCATTCAAATTCATCGTAGGCTATTGTAGCATATGTTTTTTGTTTTTGTAACTAAATTTGAGGAGGGAAGGATGTTACAAGTTTATTAACAGAATATATAATGGCATACATCATAATGATAAAGCTATAAGTTTTTTAATGATTCAATGGGAACAGTATCTTTAGCCATGAGCCGATATCTTGAAGACTTTCATGACAAAATTAGTCATAGTGACATAGTAAACTGATAGATAAACTTGAACTATGCCTTGTATCATAATGTGAAATGTGAGACCCTGAAGAGTGTAATAGCATGATAATCTTTGATTATTTTGTGCAAATTATATACATCCGTGAGAGATCACACAATGTCTACACACTTATCCTTGGTTGGGCTAGGATAATCATATTTTCATGATAGATATTTTGCTTCCGTGGCATGGTTTCTTTAATACTGTAAGAACAATCTCAGATAATACAATCCGAATGCACCACCAATGTCTGTAAACAACAATTCAGAGCAATGAGCTCTCTACTTGGGTAGGTGTGGTAATATCTCCTCCTTTAATTGATTGTTTATTAAGTGAATTGTTGTACAAAATTATCAAATAATTGAATTAATTAATAACAAAGGAGGGAGGAATTAGGGAATTTTCCAAAGGTGTAAGTTAGATGATTGATGATTTGTACTCAATATATACACGTATTTAATAAATCAATTTAAAAATGCATGATAGTTAAACAAATAATATTAAAATACATTTTTATTAATAAATTTATTTAAAAATGTATTTTAGTTCAAATGTAATTTATTCAAATGTATTTACGGAGAGTGAATGAAAAAAAATGCGAAAAAAATCAAAGTTCTGATTTCCGCATTTCGCAATGCGGGAAGTGGAGATCGAGAAATAAGATAAAAAAAAATATGAGATAAAGAATTTTTCGATTTCCGAAAAGCAAAAGTTGGAAATACATAAAGTTTTATTATGAACTTGTAACTTCCAATTTTTGTGTTCCGCACTGCGGAAAGAGGAAATCAGGAAGCACTAAGGAAAGCAGATTTTATTAAGTGAAATGCTCATGCTTCTGTAGATGCTTCATTCAGTTGCGGAAAGAATCAATATTTTTATTCAATTGAAATTCAACAAGAAATGAAGTGATACACAATGTAAAGATTGAACGATAGGTTTTATGTTTTAAACACTTCTAGAAGCTTGTTGCTTTGTGCAAACGGAGGAGGCTTGGAATTTGATGGTCTGTCAGAATGTTGTTTAATTAGCTTAAATGCTCATTGATTTTGCCTTGCCTTTCACTGAAATCCCAAATAAAAAAAACAAACAAACAAAAATACCATACAATACAGATCCGATAGAAGTAGATCTAATTACTTGAGTGAAAGCATAAGATCATAATCAATCAATATCACGCTAGGAAGAAGAATCGGCTCTCCAAGTATCCGCACATTATGGTCACTCATCTTTTCAATATAAGGATGTGATGAGTATCTTCAATTTTTGTCCATAATGATTGACAACCTTTGCTTCGGACACAAATCCATTTTTTCACAAGCACTTCCTCTATCGTCTCTTGCAAATCTTATGGCCTTAACTTCTGTCTGTTGCTTCGCTAAAGAACCAAGTTCTTGATTTTCTCAAGATATTCATAGCACTATTAACTTCGATACTGATACAAGTTCTTCACTAGAGTTTTTTTCTACTGAGGTCAAAAATATAAACTGGATCTCTTTTGGAAATCTGCGAAATGTAGATCGCGTGGTCACTGAAAAGGAGTGGTCCGAGAGACGGGAAATTCGCTAGAGAAAAAATGTTGGGGTTTCTTTGTTACAAATTACATACCACAAACCCATTTCAGATCCTCATTCCTGTTCATAATTTATAACGTTCCTTGTAAAATTTATTGAGTCTACAAACCATTTTTGGGAACTTCATCTACATTTTTTGGCTTCTCTTAAATGCTACAAAGTAACATTAAAAACTGTAAACTAATAATACATGACTAAAAATTTACAAAAAGACTTGAATTCTGAATGAACTACCATGCGGTTGACTGCTTAAATGATTAAATATGGTCTATAAGACATGAACTCCATAATGAAAAAATCGTATTTCTACTACTCTAATTAACCCCACTGAGATTGCAACACAGAGATGACTATTATCAATGGAGTATACATTGCGTGTAGGTATTCGATCAATCGAGTTTGAAAATCAGTGTAAATATGTCTTGGAGATCCATTGAGATGAAAATTCTACCCATGGAAGCTAGGCATCTGTGATTTTGAAATCCATAGGATTTGGCAGTCTCGGGGCTAGGTGTCTATGATTTTGAAATCCATAGAATTTGGCAGTCTCAGGACTAGCGTCTGTGATTCAATATCAGTTCGATTTTGTAGTTTAGAATGTGTTAGTTTTACATTAACCAGCTAAAAAAAACTCATGAAAACTGCCACATCTCTGAAGCTTCCTAACTTCAAACACACCCACAGAACAGATCGAAATGACTTGAAAAGTGGCTAAGACCAAGAGAGCCCGGGCTGGGACCAAAATAGCCACCGAAATGGAAATTCTTATAATGTTATAGTTAAATCTTGCAGACGTTTACTTAATTTCTCAGTCAGATCCTGGAAATGGAAATGAGGCAAAGTGGTAAAAAATGTAAAGCATTTTGAGCCTAAAACTTTTCTTGAAGGCAGTGGAAACTCGAGATAAGCTCTAAACTGCTCCCTAGAATCGCATGAAACTCTGGTTTCTGGCTTTCTGTCTATTCATAGTCTTTTCGCGTAACTTCTTCCTCTTTGAGTGACAATGTATTTTTCTTTTTCTTGCAAATCGTACAAATTTAGAGGCAGACCGATTAGAAGTAATGTAGAGGGAGTTTAAAATAAGGATGGACTTGGCATAGGAAGAAGTTATGTGGAAATAATACGAATAGACAGAATAGAGCCTAAGCATTTTCAGAACATGTATTTAACCAATCAACTCCATGCCTCCTTCTTCAGTCCCTGTCAAATCACGTGATATAATAACCAAAATTTTTAACCATGGGTGTGCTGTACTTACTAAAATATTCTTAAATAGTTACTCTGTAAAAGAAATTTTAACCATGGGTGTGCTTGCTGCAATAGCCTGCATTTTCTCTCCAGTTGATTTTCTTCTTCCTGCAAATCGTACCACTTTAGAAGCCAAAATATGAAGAAGTTAAGTGAAAAGAATACAAATAGACAGAATAAGGCTTGAGCATTTTTAGAACGTGTATTTAACTGATCAAATCCATATGAACAGATGGAATAAATTCTAAGTGTTTTAAATCCATTATGCCTTCTTCGGTCTTTGTCGGATCATGAGATATAATAACCAAAATTTTTAACCATGGCGTGTTGTACCTAAACTCACCAATCACCATGAGACATGTGTCAGAATGTTAGTGGCCAGGGAGATGAGGAATATTTTGAGACTGTGTCTCCATTGTGAAAATTTTGGTCCCTGCTGTATCACGGGATATAATAAATGGAAATTTTAACCATGGGTGTGATGTACCTACAAAAATATTCTTAAATAGTTACTCTGTAAAATAAATTTTAACCATGGGCGTGCTTCCTGCATTAGCTCCTGAAAGAAAACTTACATGTTTTTGGTTGTTGGGTACCGTGTGTAAAAGGTAAAGGTAGCCAGTGAAGATGGAAAGGGTCGGTTGTGATCTTAGAACATGATCATTGAATGCATCAACACAATGTTAAAATGAGTGACTCAGGATTTCCTAAGATCATTCTGTACTGAAAGATAAATTAGTTTACCTTTGCTTAGAAATCTATATTTTCCATAATATGGAGGAAAACTTTAAGAGTTCCCTGGTGGACAAGGGCTATTTTATCATCGTTACCCTCGAGGGAAGTAGAGAAGACATGGTTGTTAGTTTTTATATTTCCCTCTCCATATTTTCTCTCTTCGATGATGAAACTTTCTATTTTATGAAATGAAGGGAAGGACTTTACCTTTGATTTACCACCCAACTAGCACCCTTGGGGGAGGGGATAAACCCTTACCCTTTTACTAGGAAGGAAATAAAGTAAGTAACTATAAGGTAGAGGATAGTATTATATTACCTTACCCTTTCTAATACTGCCTCTTCTTATACAATAAATTCTATTTACCAGCCCTAGAACTTTAGGCCTTTAGAAGGAATCTACTTGACCTTAGATACCAACTTCTAGATATAGATTTATTACCGGCCTTAGAAATTGAAGCCTTTGAATGGGTCAACAGGGATAAACACCTTATATTAGTGGATCATGGAATTGGAATGGGAATTGCCTTGAAAATAGGAAAGGAATTAGCCATTTACTTTTTCATATTACAAGCCTGTTAGATAGATATTCTATGGACAACCCCCCTATACCATGCTTACAAGGAAATGCTATAAGAACTTTATGCTAGATTAGATGTTATTATGTGACAGGGAATTGTGGAATTATACCTTACCCTAGAAAGAAAGACAATCTACCTGACAGAAAGAACTTTATATGGAAATCCCTAGCTACATGCTTATAACGGATTATACCATATGCTTATAATTATTCCCTTACCCAGGAGATAATGCTTTCATTTATTCACTTCTTGTACAATGGAATAGAGACCTTGACCATATGTAGGATGTCATGGAACCGATACATAAAACAACTCGGAGTGATAACCCTTGGCTCTACACATTCGTTAAGCGGTAATCCAAGGATTGGAATGGATGGGGCACCAATTAACCTATCTAAACTAACATTACATGGAAATGGATAGTACATATGGAGTTCCGAACATGGACGGTATGGTATGGAATATGAAATGCCTTCATACTCATTCAGAATAAAATTCTATGAGTTGTTTGAATGACTTAACTCTTCCCAACCCGTGGAAAAAATTCCACATGGAATAAGGAAGGTTCCAATATCCTGACCAACACTAGACCTGCAACAACATTTCTGTAAATTATTACCAAACTGAAGAAGAAGGCCAAATACCAGATTCTTGGATCTTCATTTGTTGGGATGAATTCATGGTGTAACCTGTAGCTAGGGTTTTCACCCTAGCTTGTGCTGATGAGCACCTACTAAGGAATCTGGAATCCTTAGTAGCAGTTCGATAAAACAAAAAGTAAACTGGAAAGTAAAAAAGCTAAGCTAAGATAGTAAAAGTAAATGACAGGAAGTAAAAGACAATAACGAAATATGTAATGGTGTTTTTATTAAAGTTACCTCCAATGTGGAGGTCGGTGGAGTCCGTTGCGCTGGTCCGATGCTCCGAGCTGGTCCTTCTCCTTCTTCGATGGTGGAAAATAGGCCAAAAGGGGTCTCAATGATGGAAATAGCTTGATGGTAAGCTAGGGTTTCACGAGATGTTTTGGCAGAGTAAGGATGCTATGACTGTGGATGTGAAATGAGGGGGCTTCACCACTTATTTATAGTTTTTTAGTGGTGAAGTGCTTGCCCATGGTTTTTGGAAACCATGTGGTTTAGGGCAGCTTGTTTAGGGTTTTTGGCCCTTTTAGGGTTTTTCTCCTTTTTCCTCATTATTTTTATTCCTTTTCTTCCCTTTTGGGGATTTTTGCTATTTTTGGAGGAATTTTGGTTATTTTTGGAGGAAAAAGGGGTTTTTGGGCCTTTTGGAGGCATTTTAGGCCTTTTAGAGCCTTTTTAGATGGTTTTATGGCCTTTTGGAGGCTTTTAGTGGGATTTTCAGGGAAATATGGTAGGTAAATGGACGAATGAGCCATGAAATGGGGTAGATGAGGTAGTTAACCATTTTTGGGTGTTAACATAACCCCATACATGTTGGAAGTTCATTTCCCATATAGATTCTAGGGCAGTCACCCCTCCATAGCTCATAGGATGGTCCATGAAGATTCACAACTGTCCAAGCCTCAAGGGCTTCCATATTAGACTCTATAGACTACCGAACTATTTCAACTTTCAACCAACCATGCTAGGCTCTTTAAGCTTAAAGTAAGCTATCAAAATTCTAACACAAACTTTAATCATCGCCATAACTGCTTACCAGAACATCGGTATCCCATAACAGGAAATATCACATAGTCTATGATGATTCTAAAATTCCAAGACCCATAATGCAACAATCCTGTATGTTGTAATGGCAGAGAAATAGTTTCCAATAATAAAAAAATGCGAGCAACCTTGTATTATATTACAAACTTCATCTATTTCTAAAAACATGTCAAAATGTTAAATTGTAACACATGCTAATGATACTAGCCACCATGTGAAAGGCCCTCGTTTGGTCTTATCCATGTGTAAGGGGTTTCAAGTTCGAGTTATCAGTGTAGATAGGGAAAGCTGCTTAAATAACCTAACCTAATCAAACAATCAACATTTGATGCCCATGACTCACTTCCTTTGTGGCAAAAAAGGAATTTAGTTGTTATTGTTGTAAGAAGACATAAAAACATCATTGTTGCTAATCAAAATTCCATATTCACGGTGATAGTTAAGGTTCATGAAAATGATGCAATTAACAATACCCAGCAAGAGCAGATGCATAATGTCATCCAACAGCAACATTAAATTCACACAAAAATGCAACAAATTCAGGCTCTGGAAAAAGAAAACAAAGTTCTCAAATGGAAAATTCTAATTCAGAATAGGGCAGTTCTCCCTTTGGGTTCAAATTACCACTATACAATTGGCTCAATCAAGGGAAATCGAGATGAAGAAATTGTCAAAGGCTCAATCAAGGGAAATCAAGATGAAGAATTTGTCAAGGGAACCATCGTCAAGGATACTGAGAATGCATATTCAACGCAAAACATGTCTGACCACGCCGCTATGACGCTTGTCATTATCAATGAGTCATGTTGACTAGATTTTTATACTGGATTATGTTTTGCAAAACAGGATGCGTACTAGGTGTTTTCTTTCGAATCTATACAATAAATCACTTTTTGAAATCTTTTGTGAAGGAAAAAAAATCAAATTTAGATAAAAAATATTTCTTGCTTCATATCCAGTCTCTTTTAGCTGTTTCTGGAGAGATTTTGTAATATTCTACCTGCCCCCTCTTTCTGGTTGTTTTTAATACAATTATATACCTGCTCTTGTCTAAACTAAAGTATAAAAAAATCATCAGACAAAGCAGACAAGGAGATACCCTAAATGTTGAAGAGTAGACATCATCGGCCATGCAAACGCTATTTGTACTCGCAATCGGATCTTTACAAGAAATCATTTTTGAATTCCTCTCAAAAGGAAAAACAGTCAAATTTAGAGGGAAAAATCTCTTCATGCTTACTCTGTAGTCTCTTTCAGTAGTTTCTAGAGCAATGTTATCATATTCTGCCTGCTTCCCTCTTTCAGGAGGTTTTTAATACAATTATATACCAACTTCTCTTTAAAATAAAATATAAAAAATCACCGAACAAAGGAGAAAGGGAAAATACCCTAAATACTGAAGAAAAGGCATCGACGACCATGCAAACGATATTTGTACTGACAGGATTCGCACCTCTACTATGACAATCAATCTCTCTATTTTATCCTACCATACTGCTGGAATAAATGATCTGTATTCTATCAGTGTTAATCAAACAGAGAGAAAAATCAAACCATGATTTGACAAAATAAAACAGAAAAATGCAATGTTGACTAGAGAAAACATAAAATACCATGTAAATTTGCCAAAACAATTGGGGTAGGAATGACACCTGGCCTGTGTAATCGCATTGGATACTAAGGGATATCTTGTATGCGAAGAGATGAAATCAATTCCATGATATTCGAAACCATGCCCACTAATAATAAATTAACAATTACCAAAATCCACTTCTAACCCAATAGCACACAAATGTTGAAATTGCTTCCTATACAGATGGTTTTTCACCAAATGCAATCTTGAGGACATCGATATCCAATATTTCATAAAAATTGAACACGGATTGATTGCAGAGGGTAGATTGTTAAAATTTGAAACTCGAGGAGAATATAGATTTGGGGGTACCGTAGCTTTTCCATAGGGATAATTTGATTTATACATGACCGAACATTAATTTTCTGCTACAGTCGGTTCGATTCATACCTCACAATAAATTTTGATGGTGGTTCAAACCGCTGAGAACTTCTCCGAAATTTTCATAAATAATAATGTTGAATTGTCGATCCCAAAAAAATGACGCATTGCTAGGCTATACCACCCATTCAACCAAACCAACTGAACACCAAGTGTTTCTTGTAGGTTGAAATGTAGAAGTGTTGAATGCACATAGCAATATAAATTTATTCAACGCACTAGCAAAATTACATAACCACAAATCTAACCAATCTTCCAAGAGAAGCTGTAGGAACAAAAGGTTAGTGGGTTGAAATGGATGATGCACACTCCGTTGTCAAAGTGGGAAGCCATTCCCGAGATAGATGTCATCAATTTATCCCAATCAAAACCTAACAAATTAGATTTACTAAAAAAATCACATAAACAATTGTTTTGAAGTATACATTGACCACCCAAAATTATAGGTGTAGGAAACAATTATAGCCTTTCCAAACAAATTAATAGGTGGTGACCGATTTATATATATCCCCTGTCGGGGACATAATAAATAGTGTAAATTTTTATTTTGGCTATTAGTTTTTTTCAACATTTTTCTGACACCTAACTTGTGGAAAAAGATTAATGAGTTATTATTATTATTATAAAGAAATATAATATTAAAAAATAATAATAAATACAAGCCAATTCTGGTTAGCTCATTCCTTCAAGTTGTGGATCTAGTTAGCACGATGACCTGGGTTCCATTCCTGTTAGGGGTGAGCTAGTTGGGAGTAATCACCCAAAAAATCCAACCAGTTGATGGTTGGTGTGGCTAAGGCCATGTGTGATCCTCCTTCGCTGATTTTGATGGTGTTAGCACTATTTTGAGCTAAGTATTTGGAGGGGGTTTGACCAGTTAAAGAAAGAAGTTGGTCTGAAAATTTTGTTTGGGTACACAAGGTACTCCCAAAAGACCGAACACCTTCAGATATCACTTCACACAAACAGATCACAGATCAACACACCAATGTTTGTCACGTGGTTAAAACCCTCGAGAGGGAAACAGTCCACGGCCCTAGCCAAATAGCTACTTGGAGTAATTTATTATGCAAAAGAAAGAAAGTTACATGAGCTTCTCATAATCGATCAACTAGCCAAGGACCCTCTATGCTCTTTAAATCGAGATCATAGACCAATCTGGTGTTAAGCCATGGATCAATGGTAGGTATTATC
>LPNX010731638.1:0-16616 GCA_001517045.1 Pseudotsuga menziesii | reverse complement strand
GCATGTGTAGCTCAATGTGTTTGCTGCGCTGATGTAGAACTGGATCTTTGGCAAGCTTGATGGCACTTTGATTGTCGCACCAAAGTGGAGTAGGCTACTGCTTCTTGAATCCAAACTCTAAAAGGATCTGTCGAAGCCATAAAGCTTCCTAACTGGAATTAACTACGGCTCGATATTCTGCTTCTGCTGAAGAAAGAGCAAGAGCTTGTTGTTTCTTACAAGCCCAAGTGACAGGTCCAGATCCCAGACTGAAAACATAACCTGCAGTAGACTTTCGATCATCAGGATCATCGACCCAATTTGAATCAGTGAAACCAACCAACAAAGGTTCCCCCCCTGTACTATAATGAATCCCAAACTGAATTGTACCTCGAATATATCAAAGTATTCTTTTTGTTGCTTTCCAGTGACTTTCATGAGGAGTTTGCTTATAAATGGCAACATGACCAATGGCAAAGGAAGGTCAGGATAGGAATGAGTCAAGTATAAAAGACTACCAACAAGATGACAATACAAGGTGGCATCTACTTCAGGGGAAGTACAAGTGGCAGAAAGTTTGACTCCATACTGGAAGGGAGAAGGGGCTGGTTTATAATCTTCAATGTGGAAGCGACGAAGAAGGTCACAAGCATACTTAGACTGGGAAAGAAAGATTCCTTATTTGGTTTGCAAGACTTGGAGACCAAGAAAATAATGCAAATGTCCTAAGTCTGACATTTCAAAATTTTGCTTAAGACTGGATTTCACATGGGTTATAAGGTTAGGGTCACTACCAGTAAGGATAAGATCATCAACATAAAGAATAAGTATGATGATATGGTTTCCTACTTTCTTGGTATAGACATTGGGGTCAGAATGGCATCTAGAAAAACTAGTGTCAAGGAGAAAGCTATCCATTTTGGCATACCAAGCTCTAGGAGCTTGCTTAAGGCCATATAAGGATTTCTTAAGGAGACAAACAAGGATAGAGTTATTCTGAACATATCTAGGAGGTTGTTCCATGTAAATTTCCTCATGTAAATCACCATGTAAGAAGGCATATTTGACATCCATTTGATGGACTTTTCAGTTATGTAAGGTTGCAAGGGAAAGAACAAGGTGGATGGAGTTCATTTCTGCTACAGGGGCAAAGGTTTCATTGTAGTCAATCCCTTCAACTTGGGAAAAACCTTTGGCAACTAACCTTGCCTTAAGTCTTTCAACACTTCCATCTGATGCATACTTAGTTCTGTAGACCCATTTACATTTGACAAGTTTTCTTCCTTTTGGAAGAGGAACAAGATCCCAAGTATCATTCGCCATTAAGGAACGATATTCTTCATCCATAGCTGCATCCCAATTTGGATTTCTTGAAGCTTCTACAAAAGTTTCTGGATCATGATTCTCAAAAACTTGAGCCAAAAGAGAAGAGGCTCGTTGAAACTGAGAATGTGTTCGACGTTGATCTCTAGGATCACCGACAAGATCACCAACTGCTTCACATGTTGAACGGACCCATCGCGGAAGTATTGGTGCTGGTGCAATTGGAGGAACATGAGCAGGTGGAGGTGGATTTTCATCCTCACTGTCATCATCAGAAACTGGAGTTAGAAACCTGTTAAGGAAGCTAGAAGAAGAAGAAGAAGAAGGCACAATTGCCAAATCAGGCTCGCAGGCCAAAGATGGCACACCTGCCAAGTGAGGCTCGCAGGCCAAGAGATTTTTTATCAAATTTAACATCTCTTCTAATGATTATATCATGAGAATGTGGCTGAAGAAGTCTATAACCTTTTACATCTTCAAAATATCCAACAAATATGCACTTTTCACATTTAGGCTACAATGCTTTCCATTTTTCATCCGGAATGTGAGCCCATGCTTCACAACCAAACACACGAAAGTGACTTACATCTGGTTTAATTTTACTCCATGCTTCTTCTGGTGTTATACCTTGTAAAACTTTAGTGGGTGTGCGATTAACTATGTAATTTGCACAATTTATGGCCTTAGCCCAATATTGAAGACTTAGTCCCTTAGATTGGATCATACAATTAGCCATTTCTTTTAAACTGTGGTTCTTCCTTTTAGCTACACCATTTTGTTGTGGTGTATATGGAATAGTGTGTTGCTGTTGGATTCCTTGTTCAGTGCAAAAAGTAATGAACTTGTTGTTAACATATTCTCCTCCATTGTCAGATCTTAACTTAATAATTTGATGACCAGATTGTTTTTCAACAAGGGCCTTGTAGGCCAAGAACATGTTAAATACTTCACCCTTAAGTTTTAGGAAGTAAACCCAAGTGCGTCTGGAGTAGTCATCAGTGAAACTTAAGAAATATTTGAAACCAAAAAAGGAAGCAGATGGAAGAGTGCCACACAAGTCACTATGCACAAGCTCCAAGGGAACTGAGGCGTGCCAAGAGGCATGTTTGTCAAAACTATCCCGATGATGTTTTCCGAGTACACAACCGGAACAAACACCATCCTTGCAAGATACTAGCAGAAGACCAATCACCATATTGTCTTTACATAGTTGTTGCAATGAGCGATAATTTAAGTGACCAAATCGCTCATGCCAAAGTTTTTTCAAGTTATCACTATGAGCAACAAAAACTGAAGTAAAAGGTGATGACCCAAAGTTGCTAAATTTGTACAACCTGGTAATATCATCAGCAGTTCCAGTAGCAAAGACATTTTGAGGATTTTTAAAATCCTTGATTACAACTTGGTGAGGTGTAAATGTCACAGTTTTACCTTCACCTGAATGAGTAATTTGATAGACTGATAACAAATTGTAGGAAATTTTTGGAACACATAGTACATCACTAAAATGACCATTTTCTATTGGAACTGTTCTAGATCCTACAACACTTAGAGATCTATCATCACCAACAAATATTTGTTTGGTGTTACATTCATGCATAGTAGAAAAGATGGCTTTATCCTTAGCCATATGATAAGATGCTCCAGAATCAATGAGCCATTCAATTGAAGTAGAAGAAGAAGATGCAGTATAAGAGTAACCAGAAGCACAAAGTGCATGTCCATGAGAGTTAGATTCTGAAGACGAATCTAGGTTGATGTGGTGCTTCTTCATTGCTGCTTCCAAGGCTGCCATCTTCTTAAAACACTTAGATTCATCATGGTTATCTTTCCCACAAAAATTGGTATGACGCTCAGTCTTATTTATTTTTTGCTTAGATCCTTTGTCATTTTTTAAAGAAGGAGCTGACTGAGAGGATTTGGGACCCTTGTTGTTTTTCTTATTATTGTGAAAATTCTGATTCTTGGGAGGCTTGGAATTTTCTTTCTGTTGGGACAATAAGGCTTTCCCAGATGTATATGCATTGTTAATTATTCTAACATGAATGAGCTTATATTGCTCTCTAATTAAGGAATCGCAAAATGATTCAAGGCTAGGATCTTGATATCTAGCTGGAGTCAAGGATTCTTTCATGGAGTAGAATGTAGATACAAAAACAGAATATGCAGGTCCAAGTTTGGAAAGAATATGATAAATACATTGTTTGTCTTCTTTCTTAATCTTTCATTTTGCACATAAGAGTCTAAGAGTTTTATACTTAGATAAATAGTCTTGAATGCATGAAAAATCATTTGGATTCAAGGAAATCAACTCATTCTCGAGTTGATGACCCCAAATTTCATTGTGTTTACCAAACACAGATTCCAACTTTTCCCAAGCTTTATCAGGTTCATCAATGTTAGATATGTGGAATCGCAAATCAATAGAGATTGCCATCCCAATCAATCCACGAGCTTCATCACATCTATTTTTCCATTTAATTTTCTTATCAGTATCAGTGGGTTCTGTTTTTTTCCCCGAGGTTATTCTAAAAAGTCCCCTACTTCGTAGAACATCTTCCATACGAGATTTCCATGAGAAATAGTTAGAACTTGTAAGTATAATATCACAAAGGGTCGTCATACTATAAAATAATGGCTGAAAGAATAAAAACTAATTGCCTAGATGCAAAGAGCTCAAAAAAATATGCGGTTTTAAAAAAAAACGGCATTTAAAACAGATTCTGGATGATGAAGTTATGCTTGATCAAAGAAAATGTTGAAGATGTCCCCAATTGTGACGTGGCAGATATTAATTTGACCAACTAAAAGAAGAAGCCCCCTCTTCCCAAGATCAACCTTTGACAATCACTTTTACAATAAAGTTGCTTTGAAGTGAATCACTTTTGTAGAATAAGTGATGTTCACTTTTACAATAATGTGACTTTTTAAATAGTGCGGCAATAAATTAAAAGACTTAAGTGACTCACTTTTATTTTATTTTATTAATGTGAGATGCACTTTTACAATAAAGTAACTTGAAAATAGAAATTGCATGCACTAAAAAGTAGCTTGATAAGACTTGAACTCAAGACTTATCAAGGTGTAAAGCAACTTTGGACCAAGTGAGCTAAGTTTAAAAGGTACGTAAAAGTATGGAAAGAGGAGGGGATTTTTTTTTTTTTTTTGTAACTCTTCTTTCTCGTTTTCCGTGCTTGCTTTATTTTCCTGCAAATCACAAAAAAATGAAAAACAAAAAACAAAAAAAACTTTGCACACAATGGGGTTAGATCTTGGTTAGCTTACCCGGAAAGTCTACTTTTTCAAGTTTTCTCGCTGTTTCTGATTTGCCGTGGTCGCAAAAGGTGCACGACAAAGAGCATACATAGCTGAGAAGACAAGAAAAAAATTTTCCCTTACTGTTTCTGATTCGCTGCAATCGCGCAAGGTGCACGGCAAAGAGCATACGCAGTCAGGAAAAATAACAGTCCGAGACTAAAACATAAAATATCTAATAATAAACTGATAAAATATGAGAGATTTAAAAAAAACAAATCCGTCACTGTAACATTATACCTTCAGATTTGCCGAAATGGGTGATTTTAGAGCAAATGGAGACGGTTTTTGGTGAAACGAAAACTATTTACCAATGGAAATGGTGCTATGGATGCAATGGAATAGCTACCATAGTCCAAAAATGCATAGAAAATCCAAAACCAGAAACCCTTTCAAAATTTCGGCAACACCGGTTCCAGATCTTGATCAAAACCGAAAGCGGCTCTTCATAAAATATCTAATACCATGTTCAGGTACACAGGGTACTCCCAAAATACCAAACACCTTCAGATACTATTTCACACAAACAGATCACAGATCAACACACTGATGTTTGTCACATGGTTAAAACCCTCGAGAGGGAAACAGTCCACGGCCCCAGCCAAATAGCTACTTGGAGCAATTTATTATGCAAAAGAAAGAAAGTTACATGAGCTTCTCATAATCGATCAACTAGCCAAGGACCCTCTATGCTCTTTAAATAGAGATCATAGACCAATCGGGTGTTAATCCACGAATCAATGGTAGGTATGATCTAAGAGAAGTTGAAATGTCGGATCACTCTATGTCTAGAACATATCATGACCGTCAGATTAGAATATTTACAAATGCATACTAATACATATTAAAGAAACACACTTTTACCTAACGGATATATTACACAAATTGATCTTAACTAACTCCTAAGTGTCTAAATATCCTAACAAATTTTCCATATAATATGACCTTGAAGGGTGTTGATGGGTTTCTCAATATTTTAGGAGGTTTTGTTTATTGCTTTGAAGTGAAAAATTATCAAAAATCTCAAATTTTAACCTTGTAAATGTTCCTGAAATAGAAAAAAAATTCTTGAGGTTATATGGTAAGAGGAATGAAGGGCTTAGATGCATAGTGCAGAAAATCAAAGGCTACAGATGATTTCACCAAGGAAATATGCACGGTTTAAAATAAATTTGACATTGGCGGAAGGAGGTTAGTTTGCAGGAAAAATCAGTCGTTGGATGGACAGGTGGAAGCAAATCGATGGAGGATAAATATTTCGCTAAGTGGACTAGAGAGGAGAAATGAATGGATTTGTTGCTGTTGCAACTATTACCCCCAAAACAATTGCATTTTTTAGGACCCCCCTTTTGTTTTTAGCTTTTTACTACTTAGACCTCTTTTGAGCTTTGAAATTCCATCACTCATGACTTTTTTCACCCTGCAGAAATTCGAAAAAGTTGCTTTTACTCTAAGGAAGAAATTCTTTTGATTCACAACAGTGGGCGAGTCTCATTTGATCTGCAGTGGTGGGTGAATTTCAAGTTTTAATCCGAAGCGGCAGATGATTTTTCAAGTTTTGACCTGCTATGGAGGACAATTTTTTAAGTCAGAAGCCCCAATAGTGGTTGGTTTTTCATGCGCTTTGTTTGTTTTGCTTCATCCACTGCATCGAAAGTTTGCGCGAGAATGTAGCCGCAACAGCGGGTGGGTTTTGGTTTTTTATGAGCTGCAGCAGATGATTTTCATAAGTGCAGAGCGGCTCATTGCTTTCCTATGCATCGAAAGCTTTCCAATGATTGGGCCGCAACGGCAGTTCGGGTTTTTGGATGATTGTTGGATCTTTTGCCGATTCTCTACGTCGGATGACATTTTATTTCTCTGCTGCAACGGCGGAAGGTTTTCTCTTTGACTTCCTGATCTTCTCTTTTGAGCCCGCTTCATTGAAAGCATTGTCATCCTCGAGCCGCTCTAAGTGGATGTCTTTCAAGGTTTTCTTCTGATTCCTTTCGTCTGTCAAAGCCACGACTTATCAGCGGGTGTCTTTCCAAGACGTAAGCCGACCATAACGGTAGCATCGGGATGTTTGAGGTGCCTTTATTAGGGTTTTTTTCACATTGATTTCTTTTTGACCCTCCGATGCGCTATGTTATTGGTGCCAACAATGTTTTGTTTCACGCGTGCGGATTTAAGTCTTACCTACCACTTTAAGTGGTTTTTATCCATTGTTGTTTATATATACGCTGGTGAAAGGGGTTTTTACCATTGTTTTTTATTGACAATGAGCACTTTAGAGCCGTTAGTTGGGATTTTATCCCATTTTGGGGCATTCATTGTGCAACCACCAACTGGAGCTCACATGGCGCGTTGGACACCACATCTACGACTATTGTTGAGCTCATTCTGTTAGGTGGGTTTTTCTATTTACTTTGTTTTGATTGTTAGGTGGTAAAGATTGCAACTTGTAGGGTTTCAATACACCATGCAAGTTTGGGTGTCGGGTTTTTTCTTTAGGTTTTAAAAGGACACTCGCTTTTCCCTTTGTTAGTTTAGTATCTTTCCTTTGATGTATCCTTATAATTCCTTGAACTAGCAGTGGTCACCCTACTTGCTCCCATGAAGCCTCATCGTTTTTTCCCTGATGCATTTCTCCCACGGGCTTGGCATTTAATGATGGATCCCCAGTGGCCCAAACTTTTCGTCGGCCTGGGTCTGACCTGGTTCTTGCTCATGTTTGGGAATAAAGGTTGTAGACTGTCCGAACCAGACAATCATCATGTTTTTTGGTTACTTTTCCATATCTCCTCACTGAGGTATTTTTACCCTGGTGGTTGAAGCTAGGGAACCTTCGCCTTTAGACTCTGTTGTGCTACCTATAGGTTTTGAGCCTCTTATATATTTTTGTGGTATTGGGTGAGAGGGTAGTTCAGGTTGTTAGGTTTTTTTCCAGTTTAGAATGCAGAGTATGCCCTAGCCGAAGCCCTCCTGTGTTAAAAGGGTTTTGTTAACCAGATTTTTTGACCTGCTGGGCTGCGGTGTGTTTTCTTGTTCCGATAGGCAAAGATAATGTGGTAAAATAGAATACTGGTTAAGCTTATTTCTTAAAATGGTTTTCCCAGTGTGCTAATATTTTGATGCAATAATCATTTATTTTTTCTCATCTAAATGCATAAGTTTATTTAATGGCGTAAATGCTAAGACCTTTTTTTGTGTTATTACAATCACATTTTGTACCAAATAGCACGATGAAGAAGGGGGAAAAGAATGCCAAGATTGTAGACTATGATTTAGATGCAAAAATGTCACCCACACCAAGGGTGGAGATAATATATGAAGATACAAAATTAGTCACCGGGGATGAACTTAAATTCAAATGGGGTCAGATCTATCACATGTTTATGGACAATAAGGTTCCAGAGGTAGGGTTGGAGGACCTATCCTTATATGATAACATACTGAGATATGGAATCACCAAGGTATCACTAGACAAGAGATTTTTCCTTGCACTGAGGTCATTGGATGGATTCTGTCCAAAGAAGATGCAACAAGGATGATCATGTATGACATGGAGGATAAATGATTTGCACCCTTCAGACCAACATTCATAACAAAATCATACAACCTACAACCCTCAGAATTCAGCATGACAACTAACTGGTTAAAAAGCCTAACTCTTGATTACATGGCTACAACGAATATGATGTTAGATGAATGAAAGACTTTCTGGCATAAACAATCCAGAGAATACGAAACTACCCATCTACGTACTCCATACATAATGGTAGTATTGATCCTGAATGGGATTTTTGGCAGAGCCGATGGAATATCTTATAAGTTTGGATGGATTCCACTGATCTATCATGTAGCCATGAAGGAGACAGTTTTCAATTGGGATGACATAGTAGCCAATAGTCTATCTTCCTCCATTACTGCAACCCAAGAAGGTTTGCACCAATGAAAATCCAAATTCTACCATGGATGCTTCAACCGTCCATCTTTGCAATTTTTATTCATCTACTAAAAATGAAAACCATTACAATGAAGAGCCTCTATGCTCTTGAAAACACAACCCTAGATATATCTATTACGTCTGAATATATAGGAAAACAATCTCTACCCTATCTCCAATTCGAATCTAACTAAACTCTAAAAATAGAAACAGTTACAACAAATTTCCTTCATTTCAGGATACTATCTACTGGAACATAGGCTTCAGATCCCCACTTGCATATCTTAAATGGTGACATATTTGTGAAATACAAAAAATGTTTTTGTAACTCACCATGTTCCCAAAAAACCCCATGTTTTACTTTTCTCGAATTCACCTCCAACGGCTGGGCCCTATTATTTTGTAATTGATGATTGAGACAATAAGTTCAATTTTCTTGAAACAAAACCGGTGAATCTAGTTTAAATTCTCCCAACCTGTAATACATGGGTAAAACTTGAAGGATTTTTTTGAATACTATCTTGTGCAGAAGAAAAACCTCTCTCGGTTTCTTAAAATTCATTCCCATTTGGCAGAAACATGTCTTTGCATTTGATGACTAAAACAGTCATTTAAACATCTGAAAATTTCCATGTAAAAGTCACTCTATTTCTCCTAAACAATGAGACCTGTGTAAAACCTGAGAAAGGTTATTGTATATGAGCCTGTTATGAAGCAAAGCCTCTCTTGGTTTCTAAAACTTCATCCTAGTTTAGCAAAAGCAGTAGTTTAAAGTAACTGACTTAAAACATTCCTTTTCATTGAAAACATGCTCTGTGGCTTTAACAAATGTCTGTAGATGCTATGTGAGGATGTTATGGATGTTGAATTTGATTTATCTAACAACTTTGATATGTACATATTACCTATAACTTTGTCATCAACTGGACCTAGATATTCCCTTCTTCTTTAGTTACATTCACTACGAGTTTTTCCATATTTCTTTGATTGATCTCTCCAAAGCTCTCCTCAATGGGACAAAACTTTTATTCAAAAATGAATCCTTCTTTAGATATTATACTCAGATGTTTGAGAAAACAGATGAATTAGCATACTCAAAATCCCTTTTTCTTGTAACCTATGTTTCCAAATTATTTTCAATTGTGCCTCTGCTTTCTGAGCTTGTTGTAACTCTTAGATCAATCTTCCTTAACTTACACTATCTTCTTAGAATCCTGAAGAGATTCATTATATTTATGTAATGAAGCATATGATGCATACCAATTAAAATATAAAACATAACTAGTCAGAGCATAAACTATAACTTTAGTGAAATGTTTTTATAGTTCCTCATGGTTTCCTCTTTTTTGATTCGACGGTTTTTTCTACTTTTCCTTTCTTGGTTCATCCTTAACCTCATGGACATTTCCTCAACCGAACACTTATAAATCATCAATATTATTTACCAAGCAACATGATATAAACACGTGTATTAACCTACTTGCCATATAAAATTCCGATGATTTTAGAAAATTAAATCAACCATACTTTCAATCAGCGGAATTAATATGGAGCGTTAATGAACTTGGTCAAATTATACGACATGGACATGTGTTTTGGATTTAACCTCGAGCAAGTTTATTTCAAAAATTTGAAAATATTGTTTCTTAGTGCAAGTTGATGTAGCAGAATTATTTCATGCAATTGGATGCTTTGGATCTTCTCCTGCGTCATTGATCACTCTTTGATCTTTCAAGAGTTTAAACATTCAAACATGTTTTAAAAGAATGCCCAGGTTATATTTCTCTTTCGTTCTACCTTTCTCTAGAACACTTCCAATATTCAAATTCAACAGTTACCCAAGGCCTGAAGTGCTCAAATAAGCTCAGAAAATATTGCTGAAATTGAATTTCTCACTGAGCAGTTCATCATAGCAGAAAACCAATTTTGATGAAGATGATCTACAAAGTCCTATAATCAATTATAGTAACTTCATGTTCTGGTGCATCAAGATCACGATAATTGTTGATATGACGAGGATCCTGACAGAATATTGGAGATAATAGAAGCATCATCGGTGGATCCATCATTCCTTCCCATGGAAGGCCCACCACCTGAACGAACTTTTCTTCCATGGAGACGACCATAGTTATAATTAGAATTAGATGGTGCTGGTCCACCATTTCCAAAGCTCTCCTCACATCTCCAGATTTTGCAAATCCATAAATTATGGTGGTAAAAGTTCTCAGTAATGGTTTTTTCCTTTCCTTACGCATTTGATTAAGAATTATAATGGCACGAACTATGTTACCAAGTTTACAAAATGCATTTATAATAATGTTATAATTTACAACATCAGGCTTGAATCTTGCTCTCATCATCTCTTTTAAAAATGGCAAAGGAACTTGCACCATCATTTTATTGCACATATCCATCAACACATTTACACTTCCAGGGTGAGAAAAAATTTCAACCACAAATTGACCATTGGAAAATTGCTTAAGTGGATGCCTTCTTCACTGCCACTCTAGAAGGTTGCACCTCTTCCAATAAAAAAATAAACTTAGGAAAATTACAGGAAATCACAATGCCAGAAATAAATCTCCAATTAAAAGGATTGATCTCATATTTCAAGTCATAGCAGATCCTAGAATCATAGAAACAGTTGTAATGACAGTTTCTGAAACAACCCTCTATGTAGCATACGTTCCATTGGGAAGAATGGAAGGTCACCTCGAAGAGCCAGTAAGGGCATTTGGTGGTGGAGATTTGTTGGTTTCCAAACCCTTGACATCCTCAACCACTTTGTAAAATGGAAATTCCTTGGATTTGATATAATATCGTCTATGTTTTCACCATGAAGAACCTCGACAATCCTGTAGCCACATTCAGAGAAGGAATCACTCCCACAGTCATATTCAATTTATGAGTGATAATGCAAAACAACCCTCCAAGCACAATTCTCACCACAATGCTTCGGTCCGTGATTTAATAAACAACATAAACACCTCCAATCTAACAACATCCTTTCCCATTTCATCCAATTTCCTTCACTCGTATTATAGTAAAGATAACACATGAGACTCACAAAACTAGGATAAAATATACACTGCCCTTTTTAACTTTTGTGGCTTGTAAGTTTTGCAACTAATGTATATTTCTAAAACTGTTTGTCATAATATCCCACATGCAGCAATCGTTAAGGTTTCTAATTGTTTATATGCGCTAGGAGTTACAACTTATACTAAGGAACAAAGCGATGTGGAATTTGCTTGGCGTGCCTTGATGTGTAGTGGCCCCCATTCAGCTTAGTGCTTGGAGATTTCCTTTAGGCCATTAATTTTTTATTAATCTTTTTGTTAATATTTTTATTAAACAAAATCTTGTTTTTATAAAAGTATAAACTCCTCCCTTTACAGCAAAGAAGGAAAGACCTAACACATTTACAAAAAAGGATTCAAACCTAACTCGCCTAAAAGCACTTGATCAACAAGAAAAATCGGAATGCTTACACCAACAGAAACAACACAATGATAAAGAAGGAACCTTACTGAAACCTAAGAAGTCAAAATGCAAAAATCAAGATAAACCTTAGAAATCTGACCTATACCTACAAGAAATTGTGATTGCCACTTAAAAAACCCACGAATAGTCTGTGATTGTACATACAGTCAACATGCAAATGCAATAAGGCAATCACGAATGTATATATTGACAAACCACGGTTACAACCAAAAAATTTCAAAAGAAAAATAAATGGATAAAGGATCCTAAGCATGAAATACTGCAAATTGAAAGCAAAATCCAAGAAAAACACTTACACCAACAAATAGGGAAAACTGGACAAGAAAAACCCAGAGAATAGACCCAAAATAGGTTAGACTCCCTATTGGATTCGCCATTTTTGTCATTCAGGGAAAATCTACGTTATGACCTAAGGGTCTGGGGTCACCAACATACAAATACCAAACTTGCGGACATACAACTATCTAGAAATTTGAGAGAGAAATAGGGCAGAAAGCTAATGTACCTTGTTTATGAAGGCTGGTCCTAGATTTTCTCCTTCAATGCAAATGCTCCAGAAACTTCAAGGGTTCTTTATACCTTCAAAAGAGATAGATGCCTTCCTACAGAATCATAGATGTTATATAGGAGATTAATGAAATATTATAATCATAACACATAAGAACATTGGTGCACAAATTATGGAATAAAATATCTCTGTTGGGCAATAGGGCAGACCCGAGTTAACGCTCATACGTCGCACCAACAAAAGACCCACCGTGTTGGCCCTTTCGGCAACAACCTGCGTGCAGGTTGCAGTCTCACCCGAAACAGCAATGGGGTGCCGCAAAATCAGGTTTCTGCATGCAGAGAGGGGTATTACTGTACCTTAGCCTTTCGAAACAATTATTAATCAACTTCTAGTTAACTTATCATTCATTCACATATAACTTCGCAGCATAATAAACAAACTAAACTTGCATAACCCACTACGGGGAATTCACAGCGAGGCTTATTACTAGCAGAGATCTTATATTATCAGATGTATTCAGTTTAATGCATGAAAATAACAGAAGCAGAAACAACACAATAAAACCACAACACCAAATATAACGTGGTTCACCCCCAGTGTAGGGGCTACGTCCACAAACTGCGTTTTATTCCTCTTTCCTCAAAACCACAGTTTATCTGCGCACTTAGCTGCAGATCCCTTCAGTTCTTAACATCCGCGCACACAGCAGCAGGCTTCTGCGCACACAGCTGCAGATCTTTCTTCCTTCCTTACAAAAACCCTCTGCGCACACAGCTGCAGAGGTCATCCACGCACACAGCTGGGACTTGTCCTTTCCTTACAAAAACCAACCTTACTTCTCCTTATCTTTCTTTACATCAAAAAGCCTGACCTATCCATTTTACATAAGCGCTTATTTATACTACGCATTTTTACAAAACCATGGTCTTAAACCATGGGCACCCAAAAAAACCCTAAACCCTGAATTTAAACCACGGGTTTATTACAAAAAGGAGGGTTTTGACTTACCCTGACACCCCTAAGACTATTTTGACCCATAGCTCCGCTTACAAATTTTCTAATTAACCGTGGAGTTACCCCATATGGAGTATGCACCCCAACAGGCCCCTAAGACTCACTAGTGGCCCGTCCCGGGACACTCTTCAGCTTCTCTGGTGGCCTAATTTCGCTGAGGAGACATATTATACTGCTTGATGAAGCTCGCCATGCTGCTGCCGGCTGCATACTTCTGTCCTTTGCTGCAGGTTTACTGATGAAAACCATCGCGACCACCTGCAACATCATCCAGCTCTGTGATGGCCGATACTTGACCATCCACGACTTTGGGGTCCCCTGGAATTGCGTGTCCCACCACGGGAGGAGCCTACTTGGCATGGTTCTGTGACACCAATAGTCGGCGCGGGGGGATTTCCCAAATTCTTTCTGCGAGGCCTCACGCCCTTGGTTGCTCTATGTTAGAGCAGACTCCTGGCCGTCTGTGCAAATTTAGAGCAAACTCCTGCCTGTCAATGTACTTAGCCAAGCAGAAATGTGTAAATGGCGTAGTTAGAAGGTGCTGCAGACCTCTGTCCCTTACGTCCCGTACTAGCGTCTGAACATTACAATCGTTCGACATAGTTCAGGATGAAATGTCACGGATGTGCTTCAGGTAGAAATTACGAATCGAGATAGCTCCTTATAAAATCTTAATGCTGAGTTTGGCATCATGGTTTAGACATGATACTAAATCTGACGACGTTCCGGGAATCTGCTCCACAGAGCGCCGGATTTTTCCTAAAATCTCATGATGATTAGTAATGAGAGCAACACTCGTGCTAGCGCCGCCGAATTGCGGTATGTCCCATCCGTCACAGTTGCGACACACCTTGACAATTTTCGACTTCGACACAACCTGACCCTGCGACCTACGACCAGCTTGTTACTTCGCATTCTATGGACAAAACAGACTTCATAGTGCAACAAGCATGTTACTTATTTAATTGGAGCTATCCCCTGTTCTGAACACCTGGCCTGTCTATGTACTTTTTTAAACGGCTCCCGTTTATCATAGAGGGGAAAAGCTCACCATTTAACTTGGCTAACTGAACTGCGCCCCCATCGGTAACTTTCTGTACTACATACGGTCCTTTCCAATGTGTTTTAAACTTTCCGGGGAACTTCATGAATCTGCTGTCATAAAGGAGCACAAGATCACCCTGTTGAAAATGTTTCATCTTGATGTGCCTGTCGTGCCACGCTTTTTCTCGAGCTTTCTGCACCTGTTGCTGGAAGCCTGCGACAAGTCTATCCTCCTCAAGTTGTAATATCTGCTTCAGTATTTCTGTGATTATGGCAGGGTCATCCATCTTGGTGAAAGCAGAGATCCGGAGGCTGGGAACAATATATTCCATGGGCATGACAGCTTCTTGTCCATAAACTAGTCGAAAGGGTGTATGGCCTGTTAACTTCTTGCAAGTAGTTCTGTAAGCCCATAGTACCGCTGGAATTCGAAGATCCCAATCATTCCTGTTAGCATTACAGACCTTTGTCAAGGCATGCTCAAGGATTTTGTTAAAAGCTTCGACAGTCCCATTTTCTTGTGGGTGATATGCGGTACTCTTTTGATGATAAACTTGAAATTCTTAGGTCAATACTTCAATAGTATTGTTCAGGAAATGCGACCCTTGATCACTCATAAGAACTTTGGGACACCCAAATCTGGATAAAATGTTGTCGAAGATAAACTTCGCAGCAGTAGCAGCGCTACAGGTCTTGACGGGTTGAGCCTCGGCCCAACGGGTAAGATAATCAGTTGCTGTAATGATATATCGAGCACCTGACTTTTTCGCAGGTGGGTTAATGGGACCAACAAAGTCAATGGCCCATTTTTCGAAGGCCTGTAATGTTATCTGTGGAGCTAGGGGCATTTCATCCCTCCTAGATGGTTTACCTGTCCTCTGACAGATGTCGCAGCTGTGGCAGTATTCTCTTGCATCTTTGTGAAGTGTGGGCCACCATAAGCCAGCTGTCAAGATCTTCTGCGCTGTTGCTTTTCCTGCATAGTGACCGCCTGCTGCGCCAGAGTGTGCTTCTGCCAGTATTAGAGGTTTTTCGTGTTCCAAGACACACTTGCGTAATATCTCATCTGGTCCCATCTTGTACAGATGTCCTGCTATTAAAGTGAAGTCCGCGGCTCGAACCACCAGCTGCTTCTTCTGTTGTGTGGTCATTTCTGCAGGGGGAATACCTGTAGACAAATACTGAGCAATATCCTGGAAATAGTCATCAACTATCTGTATAGCAAATAATTGTGCATCGGGGAGGCCTTCGTCTATATTGGTAGGTTCCTCGCCTGACTCAAGCCTCGACAAGTGGTCAGGTCCTAGGTTAAGTCGTCCAGGCTTAACAATGATCTCAAAATCATATTCTTGAAATAGAATTAACCATCTGCATATTCTTCCTCCTAGCACAGGTTTGTTGACTAAGTACTTCAGAGCAGAATGGTCAGTAAACATCTTAAAATGAGAACCTAGAAGATAATGCCAAAATTTTTGTAATGCATATACCATAGCAAGACCTTCACGTTCTATCGTAGTATAATTTTTCTCTGCTGTAGACAACTTCCTGCTGGAAAAAGAGATAGGGTGATCGATATTACCTGCACCTGGCTGAGCGGGAACAGTACCCAAAGCAATAGAGGAGGCATCCACATGCACATGAAATTCCTTGTTCCAATCAGGGAATACAAGGATAGGGGCGGTGACCATTTTTTCTTTCAGAATGTCGAGGCTTGCTTGGCATTCTGGAGTCCATTCGAACTTGACATCTTTCTTTAGTTGCCTTTCCATTGGGGCGGTAATCTTGGCATCTCCTTGGATAAATTTCCTATAGTAACCAGTGTGACCAAGCGTTGTTCGAAGTTGTTTGACGGATTTTGGAGGTGGCAGGTTTACAATAATAGCGATCTTCGGAGGGTCCATCATCAATCCCTGCCTGCATACCACATGACCAAGTAGAATGCCAAAAGGCGCACAGAAAATGCATTTTTTTAAATTCAAGGAGATTTGGTGCTGTCTG